>JAQLOM010000038.1:10394463-10423925 GCA_030068315.1 Chrysichthys thysi | reverse complement strand
TGTGTGTGTGTGTGTGTGTGTGTGTGTGTGTGTGTGTGTGTGTGTGTGTGTGTGTGTGTTTGTGTGTGTGTGTCTGTATGCGTGCGTGCATGCCTGCAGGCAGGTGAATGAATGTCTCTGAATGAAAGAGAATGAGCCAGAGAACAGTAGTTGTTTTACAATAGTACAGGTGTGTGTCTGTTTATTAAAGGTTTATACGTGTTTATGCGCCTTACCTTTAAAAGCTAAAGCCACTCTGGGAGCCGAACGCAGGATGCAGGATACACCGCAAACACACAGTACCAGCAACAGCAACAGGATGACTCTGGTTCCCATAATGCCCATGTGACTCAGAAGTCCTAAAGCGGCCTAAACAAAAGAAACTGGCTAAATATATCATTAGGGGACAGAAAGGAACACACTGAGTGACACAGAGAGGACATACAAAGGATACGAGGAGTCCAAAATAACTGCATCCAAAAAAAAAAAAAAAGGAAGGGACATGCCTCAGAGATGAAAACGAACATATTTACAAATCGCTATCATATCATTATTTCATCTTTATCACATGTCAGCAACGCAAGCTTATCATCTTGCAGACTCGAAGCATCACCTGATTCACATTTGGATTCGAGTTCTCTCCTGCCTGCAGATGAAAAAGGGCTCAGTGTGTAATAGAGGAGGGTCAGACACCACATACCTGTGAAACAGAGCTTTGAGCAGCACGTGCCTCGGAAACACCAGCACTGCCAAAGTGTATTAAGCCACTGTAAAGCCCTGTCACATTGCGCCACGTTATAACCTCTAGCAGGAGATCCCTCCAGGCCCAGTTTAGCTCTGTTTTCTCTAGCTACTCATCCAAGCCATGGGCATATGACATCATGGGATTTGGGCACAGACGTGATGTGACTGGGGTAGCCGTGCAGGGTTTGAATTTTTGTCCCTCTTTCGCAGCTTATAAAAACAAATGATGGATTATTCTAAGTGGCGGCAGAGAGTGGCAGCTGACTTCGAAGCATGTGTAAACTCGTGTTACATACTCACATCAAATGCAACTGCTCTAGACGGTGTCCTTTGCTTCCATAACAAATGCTAACCCATCCCTTCACACTATGCTACAGTGTAATAGTGTTACATATCAATTTTTCTGTTGTTTTGTGCATATGTGTACACGGGTTTATAGGTGTAGTCTGAT
The DNA here is from genome assembly GCA_030068315.1 of Chrysichthys thysi. NCBI lineage: Eukaryota > Metazoa > Chordata > Actinopteri > Siluriformes > Claroteidae > Chrysichthys > Chrysichthys thysi. The sequence goes on along the minus strand of JAQLOM010000038.1, from coordinate 10,422,751 downwards.
TTTTGGGAATAGTAGTATATAAAATAATAATATGATAATATTTATGATGCAAAACATTGAATGCTTTAAAAAAAATGTATGCGCTTAGTGTTGGTTTTAGAAATTCTGGCACAAAATTTTAATCAAATTTAATTCAACTGAGCAAAAATGGAGGTTCCAGACCGTTCCAGAACCAGGACTTCTACTGAGGGACTTCAGACATTACACGTATATGTTCATAGTGCAAACATGACACATATCACCATGTATTTAAAAAACAAAAAAAACAAAAAACCTAACACACTAAAATAAATGTATAGTGACTATAGAGTGACAAACAATTTATCAGAAGCTAAAAAATGCCATAGAAATATTTGAAAACTGGTATACCTTAGGAAGTGTGCAAAGGTAGTAACCACAGACTGTACGTAATAAGACATGATCTAAAATATGGCATAAATTATTATACTGTATTTCATTTAAAAGACTTCCTCTACAGCTTCGTTTTAGTTTTGTTTGGATTATAAACAATATAGCACATACAGTTAAAAAAAATAATAAAATCTACCTTATATGCACATGCAATACATTTCAAGTAGGAGAAGTCTGCAAACATTTTGACACAAAGGCACAAAGTTAAGTTAAAGAAATAGAAAGGACTTTTGACTTTTGGCAGCTGCCTGCAACACCAAAAGTCACATACTTATTCTAAAACGGTTACACCAGGCTAATATGTGCATGACCTATACAACACCTCAGTCTTCAAAAGAGGGATACATGAGTGGCATAATATAAGCCTTGTCTCCAAAACTACCTCCAAACTTTGACTGTCCTCAAATCACCTCTGTGAGAGATCTGTCACTCTTAGGTACATCACCTAGAATTCACAAATCACATATAGCTCACGTTGAGTTAAACTTTTATTGGGTTGTAGTGTTGTGGGCATTTTGACTAAATCCCTTGAGTACTATGAGCTATAGAGCAGTTATAAAGCTAACAGTAGTGGTTTTATGTGGCTGTTTATTTTGCACCAAGGTACAATTGAGCTATTCAGAAAATACTGAAAACGTTGTCCTATACATCATCAGGTGCCTCTATCCATTACAGTGCTCGAGCTCCCTTTATGACACCACATCCTAAAATCCTTGCAATTCAGTCCCATCACAAGCACTCTGAAATAAAATCACCTCATGCATATTTTACTTTAATAAATAATGTAACATATAACTATTTTTGGCTTCCAATTACTTGTGTCTGAAGTTTTGGAGCACGAGTGCAATTTTATTGAGAGGAGCAGCCTAACCTGTAATAACTCAGGCAGCATATACCGCTGGCCCGTGATTAAAAGCCTATTCGATTTACTATTTAGTAGGTGTTTCATAGTGCACTCTACTGACTGACCTCAGAGAAATCTGACCATTGTTCCTTCACATTTTTCTGTCTTTTCTTTCTGCTCACATTAGTTACCCATCACAGAAATATATTCAGCACTGAGTCAATTAGAAACGTTCAAAATGACTAGCACATGACAGATGATCATCAGCAAAAAGTTTGTATTGCATTACAGGGCTGATTCAGACACATGGGACACAGCAATGTTAAAACATCTATTACCTCCTAACCCCCTGACAGAAGCAACCAGGTTTTGGATTCAAATGTCCTGGTACTTTTAAAATGTCCTGGACGTCTAGAAGCAAAACAGCCCAAAGCACCAATCATCAATCATATTTTTCAGTAGGTACGGGGGATTTCCTTGGTAATCAGTCCTCTTTGATTTCTGCACTTATCTGAACATACAATACGATTCTAACTGTAACTGACAAAGGTAAGGCACAACATTTTGTAGGTTGATCTCAGGAAGGACAGTATTGTATTAACTTTTCTATTAAAGGTATTTTTTTTAATTATTTGGGATATTTTTGACTGATGCAGATCAACAAGCATTTTTCAACAACCACTGTGGTGACAAAGGGCAATAATTTGTTTGCATTTAATTCTAAATAGTCTTTTATGGTGCTTATAATCTTGCCCTATAAAATATTATTATTTAAGAAAAGAAGTTGAGTGACCGCAGAGGGAAAATTAGAATAAGGGTGTGAAATGTTTATCCTTGCCTATTTTTGTGTCCATTCTCTTGAAAGGTCAGCAGTGTATATATGTACATATTTACACACACACACACACACACAAATATATATGCATATGCACCTATCACAATACATGAATTTCCCAACATTCTCCAACTAATAAATAAAGTGTGGTGTTCTCTTTGGAAAGTTGAGCTGCTGCTTGTAAATCTTTCTATACACCAGCCTCGAGTTCACACTCAGCGCATCTAGAGGCTTGTCTCGGAATGCACTACATGCCCAAACCGCAGGATAGAGGGAAGGAGAGATGGGTGAGGAAAAAGGGGACATGTGAATGAGTAATGGTGTGAAAGAGCAGAGGAGTTAAGAAAGAAAGACGACTGAATGCGTGAGGCACTGATCTGATGATAATCTCTCTTCATCATCCTTAGAGATGGAGCTGCCTGTACTGCAGGAGAGATTGAAATCACAGCAGGTTAGGAATTCCTGGCGAGGGCTCGAAACAAGCTGCACAGGAGTTCATAAGTGCAAAAGGATTGAAGTCTGGTGGGAAATTACACTGGGAAAAAAAAATCCAACAGTGTTTCAGGTCATTGACTCATTCTCTGAGGGGGTTAGAATTGCAGCAAGTCTTTCTCACTGCCTATTTTGGTCTCGCTGCCTTTTATTTGTTTTGGGTTTTTTTTTCCAATCTCCTCACCTCACCTTTTCTATTTTCTTGAGTGCGTCACTGGCTGAAGATCACACTCACTCTGCTTGATCAGATCTGGCTTCTTCTCACTCGATGTTTGTCAGCACAGGTTGCGCGCTCAGGTGTTTTCACATGTTGATTCTGGCACTGCTTCTGTGGGAAGGTGTGGCAAACACACATACACAGATTCAGAACTCACATACATCTCAGCTCAGCTATTCAACCGCAAAAGCATAGAAGCACACACACACACACACACACACACACACACACACACACACAAACACACATGCGTGCACACACACACGCACATTTGTCTTAGTATTATTGTGAGGACCTTACATGAAAAAAGAACCAGCCCCCACACAGTTAAAACTGTCAGATTTCCGATCTTTGTAACGACCTTTGGTCTCCAAAATCATGATTCCCCCCCCCCACCCAAAACAACGCAGACATACACACAACACACACACTTGCCTAAAGCAACACAAGCCTCAAGCTGGGAAAATAAGGTCAGTGTGGGTCATATTTCCACCTGCTGAGGTGCTGAGGTGAAAATTTCAATCCCCATGTAATTAGCCAAGATTTCTCTCTCTCTCTCTCTCTCTCTCTCTCTCTCTCTCTCTCTCTCTCTCTCTGTGTTGAAAGTTTATAGCAAACTGTCACTTGGTAAAATAATTGAGTACTGAGCACAGGTTTTATTTAAAAAGACATCACACCCTGAGGGAATTCAAAAGCAATTTTTCAGGACAATAAGGACGTTTTTTTTAAATAATGTGAGTGCAAGACATCACACGCAATAAAGCTGTGCTGCTTGTTTAGAGAACAAATCTATATGGATATTATGCGCTGTATGTATGTATGTTGACCTGGTTAGGAAAAATGTATTGCTGACTTTGCAGTAATACCAGAGCTTTAAAGCACCAAATCATTTTTTTTTACAAAATGAAATTGCAACTTGATCTCATGGTTCAATAAAATGAATTCACCACATTGCATACAATTTGAAATGTACACAAACTTTGTATGATCGCAGATTTCTTCACACTGTCTATCACAGGTGTCTAAGATAGACCCCCTGCTCCCCAAGGAGCACATCCACATGTTTGCATGTACAAAACAACTACACACACACACACACACACACACACACACACACACACACACACACACACACACACATTACTGCACAAATATCGATCGGTTTGATGGTAACAATCCCCTCTGCGTGCACTAACCCCATGTAATATTCAACCAGACCAGTCTAAAGTTAAAACCTTGTTAAGCGGCCCATTTGCTGCTTTAACAGTTAAGTGGGGATTGGCAGGTATGGACTGTTATATTTTCATGCACACATACATTATAGATGACAGCACTCTGCTGGAATGGACAGCGTATGAATTATGAATACTAAAAGCCAAAATCTATGACGTCCATCACATCCACATTTATACATTTATTCTAGCCTAAACCCGGGGACTGAATCAGTAAAAAAGGAGTGTTACAGTGCAACCGCTAATATGAACCTAGTTTCACAAAAAGACCAAAAATTTAAAAAAAAAAATCAATAAAAAGTACTATAACTGATCGTTTCAAAGACTGATTCATGCCATGCAAGTTTACGTTCCTCAGAGGTGTCAAAACTGATTAGGGCAGTGGTAGCTCAGAGATTAAGATGTTGGGCTGCTGTTCCGAAAGTCATACATTTAAATCCATGCATCACCACAACACTGCTGCTGGGCCCTTAAGCAAGGCCCTTATCCTCAACTGCTCAGATGTATAAATGCGATAAATGCAAGTTGCTCTTGATAAGTATGCCTCCCAGAATGGCGCAAATGTAAATGATCAGGTTCATCTGAACCATAAATTATAACACTTCTTCATCGTAACATTAGCCCCATGCCGTGTGGGGTCTGCTGTCTTCACAAGCCACTTCGGCACCGTGTCATCTGATGCGCCCATGGAATACCCCAACCGACGTATCGCTCTGTCTGTCGCTGGCACACTCACACCTATGGGCAATTTAGGGTAGCCAATGCACCTAATCAGCATGTCTTTGGACTGTAGGAGGAAACCCACACGGACAGGGGGGGGACATGCAAACTCCACACAGAAAGGCACCCACGTCGAACCCGGGGCTCTTCTTGCTATGAGGTGACCGTGCTAACCACTTAGCCACCGTGCCATGCCATAAATTACAACACTGAATGAGGGATCTGTTTTTTTTTTGTTTCTGTCCTTAAATAACTATATATTTTCCATCACATTATAGTGACTTCTACAAGGCGTTACCAGCATGAAAGCAACCAGAAGAAGAAGACAACCAACAACAACAACAACAGCAACAACAGCAAAAAGCAATTTCAACCTCAGGAAGGAAAGAAACCCAAAAAGGGTTGTGTTGAGTCCTACAGCACTGTAAATGTGAGCTTTTTCCTTCTTTTAACACACCTAACTGAACTTCTCATCTAGTTGCCCCTGTCTGTCATGGGGGTTCATGTGGAGTGAGCAGAGTGGAGAGCTTCCTGTGGGGCTGTGGCTCCAGGTCCTGAGGCTGACACTCCTGCTGTACACTAACCACCAAACTGACCCCGGGAAGTGAGCAGGGCTTTGCAACAAAACACCGAAATGAAAAGAAAGACAAACTGCAAAGTCTTGCAGCCCCAAAGCACAAAAGAAAACCAAAGAAAAGAACAAAGGGAATGAATCTTACTCACTTTATGTCTTCTTTTAAGTTTCTCTCCAGGTTTTCTGTCAGAGTTGGAGCCACACACACACACACACACACACACACAGGAGCGACGCTGACTTTTCTGGCTCAGGTGAGATTTTATCACCACATTCCTCTTCGTCTCGATGTGCTAGTCCTCAGTGTTGCAGTGGTGGGGGGTTATAACAGACAGAAAAGCCCCTCAGTCCGCCGGTGGTGGTCACTGTACACAATGAAAGCGCTTCGGTGGTTTGGACTCCTTCCTGTTCGTGGGATTTCTTTGCTCTCGGCGGTCGATGCGTCGCGTCTCCTGTGAGGGCGAAGATAACGCCGACTTACTGCTCTCCTCTCATCTCCCAAACCGACAACGCTGAAATGCAACAAACGCCAAAGAAACCGAGGTGTTTCCCTGCTTTCGTGACAGGCTGCCGAAGGATAAGTGGTCCTCGGCTGAAAGAAAGAAAGATAACAACGTCGTGCCGTCGCGTAAGCCTCACTCGAAGCTCCGGGGTTTGTTTTGTTTGTAAGCCGTGGCAGGTGTTCACTGCTGGATCCCTCTGCCGTCTCCCTGCTGCCTGTCACACTCCCACAAGCAGCCATACACACTTAACTCATTACACACCAAGGAGGGACACAGATGACACGTTTCCTAAACCACCCAAGAATAATAGGGATAGTAGACAATCAGGACTGACAAAAACAAAAGAAAAAGAGAAAGAAAAAAGACCCGAGGCTTCACTCAGAGTATAACTTTACAGCCAGCACCTACACAAGTGGCAAGAACACGGGCAGGTTCACATGTGAGGACAAATGACATGTTTATCAAGGCTGGTGAAGCCTGGTTAAATCTGTACAACTGCATGAATACCATAAGATTAGGTGATGCTTTGGATTTTCTGACATTGTAGGCTGTAATCCACTTGTTTAATTGTAAAAAAAAACAAAACCCAAACAAACAAACAAAAAAACAGATAGATAGATAGATAGATAGATAGATAGATAGATAGATAGATAGATAGATAGATAGATAGATAGATAGATAGATGGTAAGTAGAGAAAATTCATCTCTCGAAGGTGTTTGGAATTATTCATTTATTCATCTACAGTGACTTTAACACTGGTCAGGATTGTGGATTGCTCGAACACCAGTTATGAGGCAGAACTTCAATTCATAATCTTGTTATTATTATTATTATTACTATTATTATTATTATTATTATTATTGTTGTTGTTGTTGTTTTTGCTTTTATCATTATTATTGTTGTTGTTGTTTTTATTATGTTTATTATTATTATTATTATTATTATTAATATTAATATTATTATTATGTGTCTTTGGGCTATTCTGGTTCTTACATTTTTTCCCCAAGTGAAATGCTTTCCTGTAATTTCTTTTACCCAGGGTACAGCGCTCCACAGAACCCAGTACCACTCTGATTCAGCCCTGCCTTTAATGTTCTAAAAATGATGTGCTTTTGCTGTAAGAGAAGGCCTTGCTAGGCATCTACATCAGGTGGAAATACACAGCGTCTGTCATAACTGCTATAGACTAAATAATGCAACAGTAAAAAAAAAGGTAGCTTCTTTTTAAAGAATGTATATTATTGTTGATTATAATGTACACAGAAGACCAAGTCCATTTTATAAATTGGGCTATCCTAACAATTTGTGTTATTGTGATGTTGAGAGACACTGTTATGATACTGTGACATACATTTTTAATTACTTGGTTAGTTACTGTAGCGTAATTGTTAACTTGACTTTCACATACATTACATCCCCAAAACGTTGTCTTATATACAGTTTACTCTTGGAAAAAAAAAGCTCTTGTTTGACTGACAAATGTCTGTCACATTTTGAACAAGCGGCCTGTATAGAGGAAGCAGTTTGAAAAGGGCACCAAAGGGCAATAAAGCGTTAGAAAATTCCCCAGATTCTTCACTTGGCATTTGTGTGGCTAACGACAACAGAGACAAAAAAAATCACCAGGGGGTTGTGTGTGTGTGGGGGGGGTTCTCCTGCACTGAAAATCGTCTCGGTGCGGTATTGAAGGCCTCAAAGAGTACCGCACTCTCTCTCTCTCTCTCTCTCTCTCTCTCTCTCTCTCTCTCTCTCTCTCTCTCTCTGTGTGTGTGTGTGTATATATGTCGCTTCACTTTGAGAATGGATCAGACAGGCCACTGTATTAACATCTTCACTGTGTCAAATTCAAAAGAACAGCAAAAAGTCCAGCATTTTTCTTAAGCTTCATTCATACAGTACCACATGTCAAAATAGTATCCCATGCATACACAGACTACTGTTTAGTCATGGCCTACTATTTAGTGCAGCAGAATTCGGATGTAGCACAGCCTTATGGGTCTATGTGAATATAATCACAGGTAGTGTACAGCTTACACAAAGCTTACTATTTAAGAAGGCAGTGTGTAATTATGGCCATAGCCCTTGAGGACCACAGTATAGTTTAAATGTTAATTCACCACTTGGGAATTAGGCCTACTTTATGTTTATATCCTTCAAAGAGTGTATTTTACTTGTTCATTTGATAGCAGCATTCATTATTTGTTTAATATACTATTTATGCCTTTCTTTTCTTCATTTTGTCCTTAAAGCTGACCTTCAATGGCTGAACAGTGAAGTCTTCTTTTCCACTGCCTGCTTTGAGGTGTGCCCCTTAACTGTCTTCTTTCTTTCTTCCTTTTGTAGTGCTGTGCGGATGTGGAGGTGGTTTCTTGTCTTTCTCCTTGTGGGAGGCATCCTTTATTTCCCTCTCTGAGGAAATGACTAAAATGTGAGCTTTATGTTCGGTTTCCGTGCCTCATTCACCCACAGTGGCCCTGAGCTCCAGGACTGAGCTCCTCTCCCATTCACTCCCTGAAGCATTCAGCTTATGTCAGGAAAAACACTATGACTGCTCCATCATGTGGTCTATGAACAAAAAAAGTTGAGGGTTTATGTGATCATATGTGGTCAGGCCTTATTATAAGGGGCTGAATGTTGGCTCTGAAATGACATGTGGCCTGACACAAAAGCAAGTAATTTGCTTATAACGGCAGTTAGTGAATAGTGATTCCTGGACATGTGTAGACATATAAAATGCAAGATATTGTCTAGACCAGGGGGTCATGCACTTGTACCAGATGACCAAGGTATGTGGTTTCTCACTTCCGGCACATCACATTTAATGGGAATTATTAATTCATTCTTGTTCATAAACTGTGTTATCCTGGTCTGGGTTACAGTGAATCCAGAGCCTATTTGCAGCAAACAGGGCATGAGGTGGGAATACACCCTGAATAGGATGCCAATCTACTCGAAGGCACCATAAAAACCCATTCACACATTCAGTCATACCTAAGGACAATTTTATGTAGCCTTTCTACTACTAGCATATATCTGGTAGGTTGGAGGAAACCAGAGAACCAGGACAAAACCCACCCAGACACTGATACCCCTTTTCCACCAACAGGGAACGGGTTCTGTTTTGTTTGCACACCAAATTTTTAACCATTTGGTGCATTTCAACCAAAAATAAAATTGATTTGAAATAGAAAAAGTAGGCATCTAGCTGTACCCCAAAAATAGCTGGATAAATCAGAGATCTCTACAATAACAGAATAAAATCTCACAGGTATTCTATGCAACTGCCGCCTTGCCATTACTGTTTACTTCCCTTGTGTATTGTGGAACACCCTCTGTTCATGATGCATCCTTAATTACAATGGTTCCACGCAAAACTGGTGGAAATTCTTTCTAGTTCATTAGCTTGCACCATGGTTCAAAGAATCCTGAATGGAATCGGTTCAAGTACCCATGTCCTGTTGGTGGAAAAGGGAAAAGAGAAAACATAGACACAGACAGTGCCTGAGCTCATGACATGACAGTGGAGCTGTTTGCTGTGCTGCCGTGCTGGGAATCAACTATCCATTATTTATGCTGCTTATCCGTCATGGTTGCAGGGAAACTGGAGCCAATCCCAGCTAACTTTGAGCAAGAGGCAGGCTACACCCTGGACAGGGCTCCAATCCATCACAAGGCTAACACAGGGACAAATAACTATTTATACTCACAACTGTGAGCAATTTAGAGTAGCCAACTCTACTAACTTAACCTGCATGTCTTTGAACTGTGGGAGGAAACCAGAGCTCCCGGAGGAAACCCACACAGACACGAGGAGAACATGCAAACTCCACACAGAAAGGCACCAGTCGCCAAGGGCCAATCCCAAAACCTTCTTGCTGTGAGACAACTGTGCTAACCACTACAATTACATGGTGGTAAATAATGTACTCCTGTGCTTTGTGCTTCTTTTTAAATGAAAACATCTAAGTTTAAATGGTAAATTGTTCAAAGTGCACTCAAGGGAGAAGGTTTAAACATTATATCTGTATCTGGTTTCAACCTTGCGTGGTTGGAGAAAGTCCTGGATTATCATTGTGTGAGGTGTCTCAGGGGTGGTAGCCCTCAGTGGTTTGGTTTGGAGCTTGTCAGGTTGCGTGCTCAAGATTGACAGAAGAGCACTGTTAGGCCCTAATGCAAGACTCTTAACCTCATCTGCTCACTTATGTGCTTGGATTTTTTATCCTCTCTCTTATAAACAATGGTGGAAAAAGCACAAAGCAAACTGACTTCATTAAAAGTACTGCTAGTGTAGTCATAAATCAGTGGAGTAAAAGTAAAAGTAGTGATCAAAAATTACACATGAGTAAATATGTCATTTGATGAAAAAATACTTGAGCAATTACTTTATGCTTGTGTATGTATATTTGGTGCCTGAAGTGTAGACTCTTTGATAGGAAACTTCAAGTGCAGTTGAATGCATTATTATTTATTTACATTTTAATGGTGATCAAAAATCAATGTAATGAAGTTGAATATTTTGTTTTAATACTATGTCTTGTACAATGCTTCAAATATACACAAATCTAGTAATATGATATTAGATTAACTATGAACTGTAGTGAAAGAAGTGCATATAGTTTGTTACTTTCCACGCTGTTTATGTCCCACTGGATAAAAGCATCTGGCAAAATGTAAATGTAAATGCATGTATAATTTCAAACCCACTTTCTGCAAAAACTTGCACTGATTTTTATTTTTTGAAGTAGCTGCTTTGTTAAGTGCACAGGTGCGGTGGTTTCCTCAAGGGATTAAGACTGTAAGATGTAGAGATGCGTACAGTCAACAGATCTTTTGAAATGTGGGGGGAATATATTCGTCACACATTTGTGGAAATGACAGCGTGGACCCTAAGAACGCTGTACCTGGAGCTTGGTAAAAGATCAAAGGAATAAGAGATATGAAAACATGCTCCTGTCACATGACCTCTAGCTATGCAATCAAGGCATTGTATAGATCTGCAAAAGAATGTGTGTGTCTTCATGCATGTAAGAGCGTGTGCTTGTGTGTCCTGGCTCACCTTAAAGCAGCAACTTCAAACACACAGTGTAACATTCCTTTATCATGGTGCTTCAGTCTCCGGCAGTTCTGACCGACAAAAACCAATGGCTTTTTTTTCTTTCTTTCTTTCTTTTTTTTTCTTTTCTTTTTTTTTTTTTTTTAGCTTACATGCTATCTTTGAAAAATCAGAACAAAAGTGACAGCTCCATGTGAATATGAAAATGCTGGGCGTATGGGAGTGTCCTGCACATCTGTCTGTGGGGATAAATCTGTCAGCACTTTAGCGTTAGCCTAGAGGGGCCCAGAATGGAGCAGTGTGATAATGCCCTGTCTTATTAAATATGGATGCACTGCTGGGTGATTTTAGGCTGCTAAAAGTTCCACTGAGGTGTATGTGTGTGTGCTGCTCTGCTTAGCATGAATGAAAGAGTCTATTTTGGCTTTTCAGCTGTGTGATGGTTTCTCTCTTCAGGACGCCAGTGGAAAATAGAACACACACAAACGTGCTTTATTACCCTTCTAAGGACCTTGCAGTGACATAATAATTAATGCATCTAATTAATGCAGTAGCCACAACTAAGTCCCATGGTGACACACACACACACACACACACACACACACACACACACACACACACACACACACACACACACACACTTTTTTCTTGGACAGATTGTTGCTTTGAATGTTGAATGTTATGCTCAGGTGATTATGTGTTAACCTTTAACACATTTAGCATGTGCATATTGTCTGTTATTTCAAGTTCTTCCTGTTTTTGCACACTCTCTGGGGAGTACAGAGCATACAGCCATGGGCTGCATGGAGGGACGATAGAGGAAGCCTTAAAGTAGCTGTGTAGACTATTAATTTGTGGGGGCAGCACGGTGGCTAAGTGGTTAGCTCTGGCACCTCGCAGCAAGAAAGTCCTGGGTCCGAGCCCCGGGTTGGACACGGGTGCCTTTCTGTGTGGACTTTGCGTGTTCTCCCTGTGTCCGCATGGGTTTCCCCTGGGCACTCCGGTTTCCTCCTACAGTCCAAAGACATGCACTTTAGGTGGATTGGCTACCCTAAATTGCCCATAGGTGTCCCAATGACAGATGGAGCGACACATCGGTTGGGGTATTCCACGATTGCATCATATGATACAGTGCCAAGGTGGCTTGTCAACAATACATTTATGTTCACATATAGGGAAGTACAGCTAATAAATCTCACCATTAATCCGACTTGCTCGTTTGCTACTGTTCTTTCACCCCTACGCTCGCCATCATATTTCATGCTTAGTTTCCCTTCTTTTTACCCATGCGTTTTTATTTTCACCTTTACGGACTTAAATCTGCTTCTTTAAACAAAGGACAAAAATAAACATACAATGAATGAAAAAGCCTGGACCATGAACAGCACAGACAGATGTATTCCCTATGTTGGGGAATGATGTCAGAAGTTAGCTACTCAAAAGGATTGCACATTTGCTAGTGGTGACAGTAGGAGACAAGCATGGCCCGTAATCTTGTGTGCTTAACGTCCATGTCTGATAATAACAGGAAAGTCTGATTCGCAACTGCAGCCCTGACTGCACTGCTTTTGAAAATCTGGGCAGGTCTTTGCTGGTGGAATATTTATAGTATTGCATTAAGAAAAGAATCAAATGTGGTTAAGTGTTCCATTGCAACATTGACTCTCCTGTGTTGAGGCCTGCCCAGAAATACCTAGCTCAAGGCTGTTTGTAAAGTCGTACCGCTTATATTGTGTGTTTAATAGTAATTTTATTGTGACCTAGGGTAATTATTTGTCACTATAATTGGAATGTTACACACCCCAGTTTGGTCTAGGGTAGGGGAGTGAACATGAATGTGAGATAAGAAGTCGGGTACTGTTAATGCAACAAGGGACTAGTACACAATACCACCCCAAAATGCTGCATGGAACTATTAATGGTCAGTACCAGATATGGTTGATGTTTTTCTTATTTTTGAAGTTTATAATCACTAAAGATTATTCATATAAAAAATTATAAAAACAGAAAGAAATGATTTATTTGTATATGTAGACAGAAATAACATTTTGCTATAGATTATAAAAAATAATAATTACTATTTTTGCAATGGTAAATATGCAAAGGTTCAATCTACAGTACATGCAATATTTGGTATGACAAGCTGTTTCAGTGACTGAATTCAGTCATTTGTGTGAGTCACGAGAAAGTAAAAACAGCAATTCACATGCCCATGTCTACTGATGTCCAAGCGCTGGTGTTTTTAACATTTATTTTTTTGCAGCCACCTGACCTCTTTAACAGTAAAATATATCCCTTGGACCCCTTTTGGAACAAAATCTCTTCTGTGGCACTATTAACCCTTCTGTTATGTTGTGGGTCAAATTGACCCATCTTAAAGTTAAAAAAAAAAAATAAATAATGAAAAAATTATTTTTTAAATAAATAAAATTATTAATTTTTTTGTATGAAACTTCTTCTGCTTGGATTAATAAGTGTAATCAACATATAACATGAAAATGGTTCATTCTACATATTTGGGTCATGTTCTGGTCAGAAGTGTCAAATTCTATTAGATTTTTTTTTTTGCAACTGTGAGACACATTTTACCCCAATGACACACATGTTTATTACTGGTTATTAATAGTTAGTAATGGAGTTAATAATGAGACAAACAATGTTATTAATTGGGATTTTTTTGGGTTTCTTGTACTTTTGGATAATTAAACATGCCCCGGGGCAACCAGACCCAGGAACATCACTGCTGTTCCTGAGAAACAAACATAACAGGAGGGTTAAACTCATTATTTATGACATGTTTGAGATCTCGAGGTCTGGATTAAACCCCTTCAGTTGAAATGACCAGTAAAACAAGTTCATGAATCCCTAGACCCCTCTGTGAACCACTGTAATGTAGAGGCTGTTGTAGGGTAAAGGTGCAGTCTTGTGGACATATACATCCTTCATGGTGAAGTAGTTATGTTTTGGGGAGAGACATAAATTTCTAACCAGATTTTAAGGGATTCCTGAGAGGGAAAATATCTTTCCAATGTTAGGACATTTAACTGTTTCTGCTTTATTTGTTTAAACCCACTCAGACTTGAAGTTCACAGGCAGAAAGTGACCGCTTGCCTGGTCCCAAATATCATTTTGGCTATACTGCCCCCCAGAGATGTTCACAAGTCATTTTTTTCCAAGTCCAAGTCAAGTCTCATGTCTCAAATGGCTGAAATGAACGATGCTATCTGAGATAATACTGCATTGCTGTATTGGAAAACTGAATAGAAAGGCAAAACAGAAACACGGGTATAATAACGGAAGGGGAATAGTCCAAGGACATAAACTTAACACAAACTTCCAGTTAGGAAGCTCAGCTAACCGTCAAAACAAGCAAAATCAAAACCTGAACTCCTCAAACACAATGACACACTAAAGTCCATACAGAAAGGCACGTAGATCCTACACAGGCCACGAGCGTGGAATTACCGTGAGGGATTGTCTCATGTAATTTATCCATAGACTATGATCCATGACCATGAGTTTAGTCCAAAGTTCCGATGCATAGGCTACTTTTCCAAAAAACAACACAAAGAAGTATACCGTCCATGAAACAATGCAATGACTGTACAATACAAACTTCCGTTTGCTGCTACAAAATTAATATTATTCAGTGACCCTCGCCATCTCTGGTCCTTTTAAAGTCCCTCTGATTGGTGCATAATTAGTTCATGATATGCAACACCTGGGTGCTGCCGCGTGACTCATCCGCGTGCCGCCTTATAGCGCACACGCGCCTTTGGCCCTGTAGCGTAGGTACTGCAGAGGCGCGTTTCACGCGAGCGGATTCCTGACAGTTGCGCGTAATATCAAGAGAGAGAAACTATTTCTGCCTGCGATTTTGCCATAACGCTGGGCAACACATTGGAAAAACTCAAATGAATTAAATTATGAAATAGATAATTCCATGAAATGAACATTGTTCACGACTCACAAGTCACAACATCCAAGTCCGAGTCAAGTCTCAAGTCTCAAGTCAGGTCACAAGTCTTAGTTTATGCGACTTAAGTGCGACTCGAGTCCCCATGTGTGCTGCCCCCTAATGGAAACAAAGGACTAATTTAACCCTGTAAACGACTTCTCATGGCATCTTAGGGCACTCTGGAGGGGAAAAAGGGCTAATAAAATGAAATCTACGTTTTAGTTTTGTCCGTGGTGGTATCCTGGTCTATTATACCCTAAATATGTATTTTTCACCCGGAAATGTACCTTTGTGGTGTACCTTTAAAAGGATTCAAAGTGCATAGTTACCTTTAAAGACATTATATTAACATTTCCAAAGAGAAACAAGACGGATACTAACATCAAAACAATGTAGGAGTGCGGGTACAGCTCCAGCTACAAGGAAATGTACAGTTTAACATTTTTTGGAGACCGTGGGACCGTGTTTGACTGCTGCTTTTAACGAGCTGTTGTTTATGTGCTCTCTTCATTTCCTCCAGTTAAAGGCACAGCTTCACACCTACCTCGATACCTCAGGACTACAGTTTGCTAAAACGGCATAGAAACTTCACTAAACCTGTTCAGTACAGTAAAAAAGTAGATGTACAATGTTAAAAATTCAAAAAGTCATCCGAGGTAATTCATTCAAAATGACTGTTAGAGGGTTTTTCTATACAATAGGGGGTAGTTTTGCTTTCTGGAAGCTTCTTATCGAGCTAGAGCCTGTGTGAAAGAGGTGATAAGCACTATGAAGTCGTGTTGTTGAGGGAATGTGGAAAACAATGATAAAACAGGCCAACTTTGTGCTTTTGTATTTGCCTACATATTTATGTACATATATCATCTTCCCAAATGACAACAGAAATCATTGCACCTCCTCAAAAGAAACCACTGAAATGAAAAAAGAAAAAAAGAAAGAAAAACACTTTTCTGTTGGTGAGAAAGAAATACTTGCAACAAATAGTTAGCTGCTCTGCTGAGTAAAAATCTTTTGTGTAGTACGCGGACTAATAAACACGTACAACCTTTATGTGGACAAAATGAACATGTACAACCTTTATTTTAAAAGGGGACATTTATTTAGACAAATCATACCATACATGTGAAACTTTTAAGCTATAAACTTTACCACACAAAAATAGCTTTCTCTTCTGGTGCTTCAGGTGGAATACAATTTCAAATTACAAAACTAACAAATTATAAACCCTTCATAAAGGGTCGGGAATTACACTTATAATAAACTTTTTTTTTTAATGTATAAACTTAATATTCTAGGATTTTGCCACTTAAAAATGAAGCTGTATGTGTAGATAAGGCATGATAATATCAAGTGGCAGTAGATTAATTACAAATCCCAATAAATAATAATAAAAACATGATTAGGTTTACAGCAGAGATTCAGCACTGCCTATGATAATACAGGAAAAAAAAAATTACAAATGCCCTACATATACATGTCTACACGCATCATAACACAAAAAAAGCCTACCAATAAAGCTAGATCTCACCACTTGGTCTAATGAGTTCCTGATTTCCATGGCAAAAAAAAAAGGGAAAAAAAAAAAAAAATTATTCATTACATCTTGCGACTGCTTATAGCACGTTCATGCATGTGTATGAACAGTGTGCTGCCATCTATTTGAGTGCCTTTATTATAAACAGAGCTGCCATATAGTAAAAACAAATGATTGAGTTTCCTACCATGCACAGAAAAAGTAGTTCCTTGTGGCAGAAGTGTTTCTATCTGCTTATTGATACAAAAACAAACAACAAAAAAAATTCAATCTATGAATTTTTTTAGTGAATTTACCTTAAAAATGGAACAACTATTAACAGCTCAGACCAAGTAATAAATCTTACTATACCCAATAAAAACACATCAAAGAAACATCCCTGAGTGGTCCAGTTTTGGTTCAGAACTAAGTGCATCTAGTTCAAATTTATTTAAAACACACCATTTAAGAATGATTACCACAAAGTTTTAAAGAATATTAAACTCACAACCAAGAAATCTGGTTAAAGGGTTTTGATTTTGTGGTATTGGTCATATAAATCCTTATGCATAGCAGAAAAATCAATCTGGTTTTTTTTTTGTTTTTTTGTTTTTTTTTTGAATAGCAAGCCAGATTTCTGGCTCTGCTGCAGAAGCACGTCATGACAAAAACAGAAACAATGCTGTGGGCCAACAGGAACATTTTAACCTGGCTCCATCACCGAGCTACAGTAGTTGTCCATCTAGCTGTAAATAGACCATGCAATCAAGAAATTATGAATTTTAACAGTAACCACCATTATTCCAAGCTACTGCAACTTGGAATAAAAATGTAAAAATAAAAAAAAGTTAGTCTGGATTAGGAATGGGAACAACACAAAGCCTGTACACATGGATTACACCACCATGTAACATATCTCATATTGAACCTTCCAGTTTTTTTTGTGGGTTTTTTTTTTGTTTGTTTGTTTTTTATTTACATCCTGTATTTTGTAGCAAAATATTAATGACGTCATACTGCATTAGCTTGTATTACAACCAGCAATTTTCATTGTTTCTTTAAAAACTGACATGATACTGTACTTATTAGACATGATACAGCTGCTTGCAATAACAATGCCCTAATGAGTCCATAATTTGCTTGAAGAATAACTCTAATCTTTATCTGCATACTATTGCTAGTTTTCCGCTTCCCTCTCATCCTCATTAACGTCAACATCGTCTTCTTCCTCTTTCTGGCCCAGCTCTCGGACCTCATCACTGGCCGAGCCACACACCCCTCATCCACTTCCTCTGTATCTGCTTTCTCTTCTTTCATCTCCTCAGTGGAAGATTCCGCTCCTTCTTAGTCACTGTCACCAGCGCCTGAAACAAATGATAAAATGAATAGAATAATGTTGATTATATAATGCCCATCTTCCACGGTTAGTGATTAAATGGGAAAAGAAGTCTAGCAATCCCTTACTTTGGAGCATATTCTATCTTTTCTTTGATACATTCTATAAAGTAAAAGGCTCATTCGGGGGTATACATTGTAATTTGTTGCCTGTTGTATCGTGCCTGTTCGTTACCTGTGACTTGACCTTCATCTTCGTTGTCCTCCTCATTCTGATCTTCCTGTTCTTGTTGTCCATCTTTGCTGACAGGTTCCTGATCGTCATCCGAATCCGAAATGATCACACACTCATCTCCATTACTGTTTTGGGCTGGTTTGGATGTGCTAGTAATAAATATTCAGACAGCAAATTTAAAGGTGAAGAGTGAACTGTCCTTCTGTCCCCAACATCTTAATAAATCACAGGAATACAAGGCATGTGCAATTGCGGTAATAAAGCAAAGATTGCACGATAAAACCCTGAAGAGCTATTCAACATTTAGAATTGTGGATTTTATTACCTGCCATTTTCCCGTGGCTCCCACAGTGGCGTCAGGTAGTACCTAAGAGGGTCTTTGTACAAGTCATCCTTCAGAATCTACATTAGAATGAGGCACAGGTGCACAGTATGGTCTCATTATTGAACCTTAACCTACATGAGCAACAAACCAAAATGTAAATCAAAAACAAACTATGTGCATGTGCTTTCATTACTTTGTATATGCATACACTGTAGGTCAACCTCGCAGAACTTTGTTTCAATCATATACATATGCACTATGATTCTTAATTTGTCAAACAGGGTCTCTTCGTCTATGCTGCTATCTAGTAAGTTTTTTTTCTGTCTCTGGTTGCTGCCTACTGAGGCCACTTATCCACCAAGCAACTATAAAGTCCAAATGAAATAAAAACAATAATAGATTGGCCTCTAATCATCTTATCCTGAGTTCCCCAACTACCGATTTGTCCAGCTTAGTACACCACCCAGCTATACCGTACCTGTGCTATTTCATCCATCCCAGGACTACTATGGTCATCAAACCAGTGGAAGAAACTCTCATAAACTCCTCGCGAATTCCGCCTTGGTTCTCCATTTGCTGTCAAGGACTGCCCATGATGCCAAATAATTGGGTTTGAGAAAGAAACTGGGGATCCTGAGGAGAAAGCAATACAATGAACATCAGTTGCATAAAGATGCACAAGACTATAATCATCACTTGAGAAAATGACCCAAGGTTTAGTGATTTTACCTCCTGGTCCAAGATGAAGCTCTTTTACTATGACTTTGTTCTGAAAGAATGGGTTCCGACGGAAATGAAAGCAAATCCTGTAGCCGAGTTTGTTGTCTTTAAAGGTCTCGATCTGTGAAAAACAGTACAGGAAAGATGTGTTCATGAAATTAATTTTTCATCATTGGGGTAGATCTAATCATGTTTGTTGAAAGGTCATTAGACATAGATAAACAGCGCTGGGTACTTCACCTCCAAATTGATCAAGTAGCTGAGAGCATCTTCATCATTTTCATCAATCTGTGCTGAGAGGTGTGGGTGGTTGAGAAGCTGAAATACTCTTGGTTAAGTAAACAAGATTTGCACATCATTTTAAAAAGAAGGTTTAAATCAATAAAACTTACGGTCTTATGGTCCATATGTGATAAAATAGAATACATCATGTGTGTTGAGTTTTAAAATGTACACTTTCAGCCAGTTGTAGTGTTATAGCATGTCTGCACATCCCACAAGCCAAGAAAACATAAAAGCAGAGCATAATGCTCTTATGGAGATGTAATGTGTTGAACACACGTGTTGTACACAATTTAAGATATAATCTGGAACGCACCTTCAGAGAACCTTTGCAAAAAAAAAAAAAAAAAAAAAAAAAGCAAGTTTTTTCCGAAGAATCTTTATTTATTTATTTCCCCACTTTCTAGACATTCCATGCTCAGATTTCATGAAACATAGATGTCAATCTTATCTGCGAAGGGCCACTAGGTCTGCAGGCTTTCATTTCAACCAAACATCTGATCCAAGTCCAAGATCAACTGATTACACAGATGAACTCAGATGCAGCTCCTGCTTGTTTGGAATCCTGCAGCCATAACAGCCCATTACAGATAAGACTGCACACATCTGTCTTAAAGACTATTAACTGTATGATGGAAAAACTAAATCACTGGGCCACATACATTAGGACTAGCATGTGCGTACAGAAAGCCGAGAAGTCCTGGCCAGTGCTCGGTGTAAATTACGCTTATGGAAGCTAGGTATGTTGGAAGCATCTCCTAGCCAGCTATTGCCGCCCTGTGGCTGGCAGACAGTGCTGCTGCTGCTGATGTAAAATAAGGATGTGTTTCCTTGAATTTCAATGGATGTGGAGCCCAAGTGTAATGCGTCAGACAATACAAACTTTTTCTCTCTCTATCCACTTTAGATAACGGCATTCTTTTCCATACAGACATCCCACACATACCTCCCCGTGAACTCTTCACGAGAAGCGGATGACGTTACAAACGATGTGTCAGGGCCACTCTGCTCACAACAACCCTACACAGACATCCCACACATACCTCCCCGTGAACTCTGCACGAGAAGCGGATGACGTTACAAACGATGTGTCAGGGCCACTCTGCTCACAACAACCCTACATGACTGAAAGGAGCAGAACATTGGACAGCAGTGCAGTGGTGCGTTCTGCAGAAAGGATACGGCAGTGAGCCAGAAGCCCGGGATGCTCTGGGCAATGGCGGCACGCTGCTCGATGTGAGGACGCCTCTGACGGCCCAACCTGAGCTCCAGGCGCCGGTGCAGGCGCGCGCCTTTCTTCTCCAGGGCGTCCAGCAGCATCTGCACTTGCACCAGGAGCGCGACGGAGCGCCGCAGCTCGGGGGCCATCTGCACCGACACGATGGCACACTCCTCGCGCTCCTGATCATCATCGTCGTCATCAGACGAGCTGGCTGTCACAGAGGATCCAGGGAGGGAGTCGTCGTCGTCATCATCATCGTCGTCCTCCTCCTCATCCTCCACTGCGCGGCGCGCGCGCACCCGCGCCTCTCCGCCGGCCCCTGAGCCCCCGTCCCCCACACGCCCACTGGGCTCCGGCTCCGCACGGCTCTGTTTGCTGGCCGTGTTTTCCCCGAGTGCCTGTCTGGATGAACACGGCGTCTCAGCTCCTCGGTGCGGCTCGGTGAGGCTCGCGAGGGCTTCAGCTGCGTCTCTAGTTGCGCAATCGGAGCGCGCCTTCTGGCCTTCACACGACTCCGCGTCTCCGTCCCTGTCCTTCCGTCCGGTCCCACTGGAGACTCGTGTCCCGTTTGCACTCTGCACGGTGTCCTCGCACGGCTCAGGAGGCCGCTCGGGCTCTGCGGCGCCATTTTTGTGCTTTAATCGAACGGCGTCGTTTTCGGCGCGTTCACGTGAACCGGTCTGTCCATCTTCCTGCTCGTCCACTCTGGGCTGTTTGGACAGCGGGGAGTCGTCCTGCTGCCGCGGGCTCGCGCGTCTCTTTTTATTACACTCGGGCGGCTTATTACTGCTGTCCGACGCTGTATTCATGTTATATTTCTCAGTAAATACGTGTTAGGGTGTTTAAAAGTATTGCTCGGTCACTTGCCGACCGGATTCTCCCTGATAGATGGGATCTTATTAGCGAGGTTAGCCAACTAGCTAGCTAGCTCGCTAAGTCGTTTGCATAGCGCTTCTCCTCTGTCGAGATACCTGGAGTTTAGAGGCCTAACTCACTTGTGTGCTAACTACCCGAAGTGTCTGCTTGCCCGCACTGGTAATGTCGCGGTTTTCGTCTGCAAGAAAGTGTAAAATTCGCTTACTTAAGCGTGTGACAAGGCCTCGTATTTTCCAGTTCCGCGTACTTGTTTATAATTTGTCCTTCGTTCGCCATTTGGCTGAAGCCAAGTGCTCTGGCGACAAGAAAAACAATGCTCTGATTGGCTGAGGCGTGCCGCGCAAAAATCATCTCAGCCAATCAGAGCGTAGATCAGCTGAACATGCAGGGCGTCGTTTTTTCTGCATATTAAAGGCACCATTTGTTAATTGTTTTGGAAGTTTTAGGGCAGCAAGGATTACAGTTAAAATAACGCGCAGAAAGACTCGTGTTACTCTGGAAGTGATAGTTTTATTTTGTAAATAGGACAGTCAAGACCATTTAAATACAATGAAATATCACAAGGATTTGTGTACTTCAGGAGCTACTTGAGGCGTCTGCCTGTGCAGAGCACCTGTCTCCCTGCTGCTAAAAACAACAACAACAACAACAACAAGCTATGGAGTTCAAATCATGGCATCAGAAATGGTATCCAAAAAAAATTTGAAACTGAATTTGAAAGTTATTCATATTAGTTTGTGTTCTACTAAATGAAATGGAATTTTGAACCTAACTCGAATTTCATGCTTAACAGTGTGCAAGTGAAATTTTAAAATTATTTTTTTGCCATATTAGAATTGCTTTTAAAAACCTGCAGGTAAAAAGCAGGTGAACCCAGAACCCATTTAAATTCAAAATTTGAATGAAATAAATCTTACTCCGCAAAAAAGCCATACTGGCGAGTCACAGAGAATGAAAATCAGAAATTACTCATAAATCCACTGAAAAAGACACTTTGAGGTATTGGTGACATTGCATAGAATGTCTCAACATGTGATTAAACAACGAAGAATGTAATTTCAAGAATAAAACATGGAATAGTGTGCCACCCAACTCATGTCTTGGTCCCTGGAGAAAAAATAAGAGAAAAATTGGTCAATAACAGATTAATCAGTTGTATTAGTTCATGTACAGAACTGACCTGCATTATACTGCTAAGCTCTTATATAACACTTAGAGCCACCCCATACAGTAACTAATTTTATATAAATAAAAGCTGTATTTTGCATTTATCACTTATGTCCTGAATGTTGCATTTCGGGATATTTGCACCTGTGTAACTTCTGCCCTCTCCTTCTCAGAAATTCTGCCTCATCCACTGTCCAGACCGATCCTTTCCCTCCATCAACACGTACAAAGCACTTATGGAGGCTTAGGTTGTGCCGGACCGCATTCTACATGTGTGGAGTTAAAAAAAAAAAAATTGTGATATCTATGGTAATCATTGTACTTTAACAGAATTTTATACAGGAAACATCATTAGTGTAAAAAAAAAACTTGCTACAAAAAATGTTTATTGACCTATAACAAATATGTTTGGTTAGATAGTTGTGTTTTGAGACTTCTGCTTGTGACCACTGAGTCACAGAGCAAAAAAGTATAAGGTGTTTTTTACCTTCCATGTCGCTGTGTTATGACGGAAGTAGAAGAACTTGCGTGTGAACCAGTGATAGATTTCATTCAGTGTTAGCTGTTTTTCAGGAGACTCAAGAATCGCCTAAATAGCAAGATACAAAGTAAATGTGTTTGATTATCGTTAGAAAAATCACGATTTGTGTTAGTAGGAAAAACATTAACCATGCTCACCTACCCATCTTATCATGGATGCATAAGTAAATGGTGGCCTCATGTTCGTGTATTTGTAGCACTCAATACTGGGGACAATTCCTGCAAAATAATTGCACCGTATTTAACACACAATTAAATCAAACCTGAGACAATCAGCACTCAATACTGGGGACAATTCTTGCAAAATAATTACACCATATTTAACACACAATTAAATCAAACCTGAGACAAACATACTGCATAATAATGCACTTAATAGCACAATAAATGTTTGACATAGTCACAGATGTAAGCTTAAATGTCACAGAATCCAAATGTCTAAGTAACCTAAATGTTTTTTACTGAGCTTTAGTCATACTTGACTAGTCACTGGTTGCGGTGGGTCTGGAACCAATCCCAGGACCACTGGACATGAAGCAGGTAAAATATGAAATTTATCATATGTTCACACTTTACATAGTGTTAATTCTTGTCGTCATATTGCCCCTACTAAAAATACCTAAGCATAACCTCACTGATACTGATATTGACACATTTGGTATAATCCTTTGTGCCCTAACATCACTACTGCTTTTAGTGAAATGGAAGCCTTTTTACTAATATTGTTGGTAACGTTGGTAACGGAATTAGTTTTACTTAACTTCTTAATTGAAACATTTCTTGATAGAGGGCTTTTGTACAGGGTGGCTGAGGCGACATGATGCTTATTTTTTTCATAAGGTGTTTCCTTGAATAATAATATATTGAGGTCATGTGTGTATGACACACACACACACACACACACACACACACACACACACACACACACACACACACACGCTTGTAATTAAGTCATTGTGGGGACCTCCTGTTCATTTCTATAGGCATGACCCTCATCCTAACTTTCACAACCCTAACCTTAACCATACGTAACCAAACAAAATACAGTACAAGACTTTTGGCTATTTCAGTTTTTTGATTGCTTTCACAGATTATTTTCACAATTTTTTTCCCTTGTGGGGACAGGAAAAATGTCCCCATAAGGTAAAAATAGCATGCGCAGACACACACGCGTACGCACACACGCACGCACACACACTTTGACCAGATGCTTTTGGTAACCATCAACAAGCTTCTGGCAGAATTGTGGTTGGATATATTTGTGCGTTTCCTGGCACGGACCCAACATTTAAACACAGTTCACATATTTTCAGTAGGGTTGAGGTCAGAACTTGTGTTAAGCTTAATGTTATCCTGCTTTATTCATTCCACAACCAGCTTTGTTTGGGGTTATTGTCCAGTTAGAACACCCAATTGTGTTTAATTTTCAACCATCTAGCTGAAGAATTTATGATAAGTTATATAACTTATATTATATATAAGTTATGCTGAAGAATTTTGGTGTTTCTTCATTATTCCATCCACTTTGTGGAATGCAGTAGTTCCTCTGGTAGCAAAACAGTGCATGATGCTAGAACCACCATGCTTAACCATTGGCACAGCGTTCCTCTGTACCTCTGATCATTGTGGCCAAATAGCTCAACCTTTATCTTATCTGAACATAAAACTTTCCTCCAGAAGGCTTTTTTTTGTCCATGTGGTCAGGTGCAAACCTTAGTTTAGGATGCTGATTTTGGAGCAGGGGCTTCTTTCTTGAATGGTAGCCTGTCAGTCCATGGTGATGTAAAACTTGCTTGACTGTAGAGAGGGTTCCAGCAGCTTCCAATTCATGGCAGGCCTGTGCCTTGATGGTTCCTGGGTTGTTCCTGACCATCTGAATCAACCTCCTCTCAGCTGTGTTTGCTACACCTCCTATTACCTTGTACTTTTCAAAGTGAACACATGCATATATATACAGTGGAACCTCAGCTTACGAGCCTAATTTGTTCCGGAGACGTACTTGTAATCCAAATCACACAGTCTTTTTGTGCGACTTTAACAAGGCAACTATCCAGTGATCGCTGCTTTTGCCTCCTTTTGAGGATTTTGCAGAAATGCGACATTGCATTCTCAATAAACAGATTCATCGCTCGCACTGCTACAGCCTTATTCGGGTGGAGCGTTTCTACAAAGTTTTGCACTCTTTCCCACATTTTCCACATCTCCCTGATCTCATTTGAAGTGAGGGATTCCTCAGTCTTTTTCTACGCTAGCGCGGATGTCGACTATACGAGTGAGCCACAATCCCGCAGTGAGAGAGTGAGAGAGAGAAGTTGTGATCACGTGAGGCTTGCCAGACAAAGCATACGCATACTACTCGTATCACAAGACCTCGCTCGTTCATCAAGTCAAAATTTATTACGATTTCTTGCTCGTCTTGAAAAACGCTCGCAGACCGAGTTACTCGCAATCCAAGGTTCCAGAGTACTTGTAAATAAGTGAAGCTCAGGCAGCAGTGTGACCAGTGATCTGGCTTCTTGTCTTCTGGTGTGGAAGCCCTGGAGTGTTCTGAGGGTTCTCCTATCGTTAAAGCGGATCCCACACTGGGACCAGCGATACCGCTTTTCTCCCGACCGAATTCCCCGAAGTCTCCGGAGAACAGCCTCTTAGAAAAATATCACTCCGCGCTCTGTGCCCCAGCGAGGCGTCTATCCTGTGTGAACGCACTGGTGTGTTTTGAGAGTTCCCCTGTGCCTGAAGTTTCTTCCACATTGTGAACAATAATAGGGCTTCTCTCCTGTGTGAATCTGCTGGTGCGTTCTGAGATTTTCTCGCTTCCTGAAGCTCTTTCCACACTGGGAGCAGCGATGGGGCTTCGCTCCTGTGTGAATCATCTGGTGCGCTTTGAGATTTCCTATGTGCCTGAAGCTCTTCTGACACAGCGAGCAGTGATGGGGCTTCTCTCCTGTGTGAATGTTCTGGTGCGCGTTGAGACTTCTTCCGTTCGTAAAGCTTTTCCCACACTGCAAGCAGAGATACGGCTTCTCTTCGGCATGGATGCGCTGATGCGTTTTGAGGTTTCCTTTCTGCGTGAAGCTCTTCCCGCACTCTGAGCAGCGGTACGGCTTCTCTCCCGTGTGGATGCGCTGGTGTTGTCGGAGCGTGGCCTCTCGGGAAAAGCTCTTCCCGCAGTCTGAGCAGTAATACGCCTTCTCTCCGGTGTGGACGCGCTGGTGTTGCCGTAAAACGCTCGACTGTTTAAAACTCTTCCCGCATTCGGAGCACTGAAACGGCTTCTCTCCGGTGTGAATGTGTTGGTGAAGCTGCAAAGTGCTCAGCTGCGTGAAACTCTTCCTGCATTCCGGACAGCGATACGGCTTCTCTCCCGTGTGAATGCGCTGGTGCGTTCGAAGATTTCCTCGATCCCTAAAGCTTTTTCCGCACTCTGAGCAGTGAAACGGTTTCTCCCCGGTGTGGATGCGCTGGTGCTGTTGGAGGATCGCCTCCCGGGAAAAACTCTTCCCGCACTGGGAGCAGTGATACGGCTTCTCTCCCGTGTGGATGCGTTGGTGGAGCCTTAAAACACTCGACTGTTTGAAACTCTTCCCGCATTCCGAGCACTGAAACGGCTTGTCTCCGGCGTGGACGCGCTGGTGTGTAGTGAACCGTTTTACGGTCCTAAAGCTTTTCCCACACTCGGAGCACCGGTAAAGTGTTTTCTGTCCTTTTGTGAAAACGTGGCAATTACCAGATGACGTGAGGTCACCAACGGAGATTCTCGTAGGTACCAAATTCTCAGATTTAATCTCTTCTGATTTCATCATAGTGGGACCTCCTGGCATGTTTGCACGTTTTCTCCAGTTTGTAATTTGGCATTTAGGAATTTATTCCTAGATCAGAAAAAGACCACACACACAAATTAAAATAATTAGCTTGGTTTGTGTTTCACAAAATGAACTTCACGTATATTGTAAAAAATAAACAACTCATAATCAAAGGGTGTCGACTTGGTCGGATTTAATTTTACTCGAGAACTGGCTTAGAATAGAGGCACGCTTCAGATATACATGAAAATGACAGATATCGACTCAAAATGATGATCATGATCAGCGAGTCAGTGACCGGAGAAGCCTTTAGAATTACAGTGGACCCTCGGCTCACGGACACGCTGATGGTGAACAAATCGACGTACGAACTAAATTCCCGAAACAGATTTTGTACCGACTGACAAACAAATCCTTGACTGACGTGCAGGCAGCCGACACACGCTTCACGCCACAAACCTCTGGTCTGGAAAGCATGATTTCTAAATTCTATGACTTTTTACCAGGAATTTCATGATCATACAAACCCTGCAAACGAACCAAGGGTAAAGTCACTCACTCTCTCTCTCTCACACACACTCACACTCTCTCTCTCACACACACACACACACACTCTCTCTCTCTCTCTCACACACACACACACACACGATTCTGTGTTCGAGCAGCGACATGATGCTGTCGAGATCCATTTCTAATCCTAATTTTACCAGCAAACATTTCTGCATTTGACATTCTTTGTGTGTGTGTGTGTGTGTGTGTCCACCGAAAAAAATGTCTTCTGTTTGGAAATAAATCAATAAATTAAAAAAATAAAAAATAAATATATTAGATTTTCTTCATGGAGACTAAAAAAGGAAATGTCATCCCAAGGTCAAATTTACCAGGCATTCCAGTACTATGAGAACAGACACACACACACACACGTATACACATACATATACACACACACACACACACCGGCACACATAGATACACACTCATACCCACACACACACAGACACACACATATACACATACATATACACACAGGCACACACACATTCACACATACACATAGATACACACACACATATACGCACACACACACCGGCACACATAGATAAACACTCATACCCACACACACACAGACACACACACACACACACACACACACACACACATACATATACACACACACAGATACACATACATATACACACACACACATAGATACACATACATATACGCACACACACACCCACACACACACACAGGCACACATAGATACACACTCATACCCACACACACACAGACACACACACACACACACACACACACACACACACATACATATACACACACACACACACACATACATATACACACACACACACACACATATACACACACACACACACACACACACACACACACACACACACACACACACA
>JAQLOM010000038.1:10352503-10364326 GCA_030068315.1 Chrysichthys thysi | reverse complement strand
TGTGTTTACCGACAGTGGTTTCTGGAAGTATTCCTGGGCCCATTTAGTAATGTCATTGACACAATCATGCCGATGAGCGATGCAGTGTCGTCTGAGGGCGTGAAGACCTCGGGCATCCAATAAAAGTCTTCGGCCTTGTCCCTTACACACAGAGAGATCTCCAGTTTCTGTGAATCTTTTGATGTTATGCACTGTAGATGATGAGATTTGCAAAACCTTTGCAATTTGATGTTGAGGAACATTGGTGTTAAAGTATTCCACAATCTCTTTCACAGATTGGAGAGCCTTTGCCCATCTTTACTTCTGAGAGACTCTGCCTCTCTTAGCCTCTCATTTTATAGCTAATCGTGTTACAGACCTGATATCAATTAGTGCAATTAGTTGCTAGATGTTCTCCCAGCGGAATCTTTTTAAAGTTTCTGACTTTTTCAGTCATTTGTTGCCCCCGTGCCAACTTTTTTGGGGACCTGTAGCAGGCATCAAATTGAAATGTGCTCATTTAGTGGCTAAATGTGTACAATTTCCCATTTTGAACATTTATCTATGTTCTGTTGTGAATAAAATATTTGCTCAGGTGCTTTGAAATTTTTTTAGTTTTCATTTTATTTAACTTTAAAAACGTCCCAACTTTTCTGGAATTCAGGTTGTATTATGCCAATTTCCAAACTGGGGACAGTAAATCTACTTGGACCTTAATGGCTGCCACTTTTATTGTGGACCTAACTGTGTTTTTCTATAATTCTCTTGGCTTATTCGACCCAGTCATGTTTTATTTTATTCAGTAATGTTATCAATAGTAATTGTGTTTTGCTCTTCCACCTGGACAGCTCATTGAAGCTTCTGCAAGAACTTAGGTAATGGGCACGCTGCACGCTAATGCCTCATCTTGCTACTGTTATCATTTCCTCCATGGCACGTGGAAAGCAAGAACATTTTGTACAAGTTCTATTATCTTTGGCACAATCTTGTTTGTGAACGTGTTAACTCTCAGAAGAATTATTTTTGTTCATAACATTCGTTTTATTGCTTCATTGCATTCCTGTTCACTGTCAACAACACTGCATGCTTTATTGTGTCACATAAGTTCATTGTATATCTGTGTTTTATTAAACCATGCTAAATAAAAGTAAGAAAAAAAAGATTAGAATCTGCAATGATTCAATTAAGCCACAATAATAGACAACCAAGACAATTTTTCTCTCTTCCTTATAATTCACTTTTATTTCACGCAAAATGTAATGGATTATAGTTGAGTTCTATATGAATTTTAAGTAATCACATCAAAAAGATCACCACATGCTCTTTAATAAAAATGTAAATTCATCTGTAAATAGTCTCATTTGCCACTAATATTTCTAACTATACTTAATTAATAGGCTATTGTGCTAATATGTACTTATTCATGTTATGTATACCATTACAAATATAATGATAGATGCATAGCTAATACCAAATAAATAGCTAGACTGAGAATACAACAGCATGGGCAGTATAATGATAGTGATACTAATATCTGTAGTTCATTCATGCTTGTGAATGACCCAAGGTTAATGTATTGCAGGTATGTATATAGGTTATGGAAGATTTCCATGTCTCAAAGTCCCATTCACTCATTTCACCCAATAAATATTTGTATGGTAGTATGATAGAGCAATGTTTTTAGGGTCATTTAACATTTGCCTTTTTGGTTACAGGTTCCCGAAGCTTTGATTTCTACTTCTAAAATGATAGAAGACCCTACAATTGCAGGATGTCCTCTTCTAAGTGCCCACAGACAAGAAAAACATCTTCAACAGGATTTACCTGAAAATCCACCACAAACAGACCATCTAGGAAAAGGCCAAGGCACAGAATTACTAATATCCACTGACATCACAGTTTCCATTCAGAATGAAGCGCCAGAGAATTACCCA
Source organism: Chrysichthys thysi (assembly GCA_030068315.1). NCBI lineage: Eukaryota > Metazoa > Chordata > Actinopteri > Siluriformes > Claroteidae > Chrysichthys > Chrysichthys thysi. The sequence goes on along the minus strand of JAQLOM010000038.1, from coordinate 10,362,413 downwards.
AAATCAGACTCTGACAGACATTGTGTGCATTCTGTCAAGTCCAACCAACCCTTTTGCCAAAATCAAGATAACCCCCAGTCAGACACTGCAGCACCTTTTGACTTAGACATAACTTTACCAGCCATGTCTCCAAGCATCCAAGATATGGGGAAAGATGACTCAAAAAACAACAGAAAGAATGATGAAATACAGTGTAGAGAGAGGAGTGTGGCACAACTCCAAGACCAGACCAGGGATCCAATGGAAGCTGACAACACTGAATCTTCATTGCAAGAGCTACAAGAATCACCACAGCAGTATTCCTTAAATGAGCTGATCACTGCCAGTGCAAGTGAAGATGACAGAGATTTTAGTCATAGCACAGGTCATAACATCATTTTTGAAGAATCACACGGGCCCTTATTGGAGAATCCTGAAATTCAGATGATGAACCATGACGATATGATCAGAAGGCTATCCAGTGGAAAGGAACAAACAGGCCTGAGATTAGGGGAAGTACCAGACATGATTGCATCTTGTATGTTACAACCATTTGAACCCAGTGACCTGGGGCACACCAGAGAGGACAGTGTGATCCAAAATGTTCCCAGCCCTCCAAGAACACCTGACCCAGAGGTAACTGAACATCAACAGAAAGGCCAGGGGCCAATGCCTGAAGTGAAGAATGTACCTGAAGTCCTTTTTGTGAATATAGACACACCATCAGGCTCCGAGTGTGCACCTGCTGACGAGGAGAGCCCAGTTCTAACATCTCTCTTCAGTACAACAGCTACATCCCAAAGTTTAACCACCACTGTGCAAACAGTGGCACCTGAGGATGGGTATGGTGAACGTTCCATGACAATGGAGGAACCTTTATCTAATAAAGAATATGACTTGTATTACAATGACCCTGCTTCCTTTCAGAAACAAGAGGGATTAAAAAGCCAGCCTGCACTGCCCTGTAAGAGCTTAGAGGCTTCTAACGCAGAGGTTGATGTGATTTTAGGCAAGACTCTGATCCCATCATTTGCCTTCCTAAGTGCTACTGTCTGCTTGGTAGTTGGGCTTCATGAACCCACCATCTTCCTCATCATGACAGTCTTCCTAGTTTCCCTCTGTTTTTAATTCTTTTTTCCTTTCCAAGTGCCTTTCTCTGAACTTCAGAAAATATTACAAGTACACCTAGTTTCCTATTAATGTTTGTGGTGTTTGTCTCATATAGATAGATTAGCTGGTCATTATTTATTCAGAGAGAGTTATTTTTGTAAGCGCTGCCTATTATTTATGTAATATCACTGTGATTAATACTAATACAAAATTGCTAGGTTATTTCTGACTCATTTCCCTTCAAGTAAATAAATGCTGTCAAGAAATTACATAGCTGTTAAAAAAATATAGAAGTCCAGCATAGTACACAGTGTTTCCAGACAAACAGGATGTTTTGGATAAAAGTCATTCATCAGCTGTGCAAGCAAGGTCCCTAAATTGCACTGAAATTAAATAGTTAATTATGTAAATAGTAAATGGACAAAAAAAATCCAGTGTTTTTTATGCCTCTTGTAGATACTACTTCTTAACTCCTCGATCTCTGAGCTACTTAGCCTCTGAATGTGGCATTGTGGGATGTTCTCTCAGTTTCTGTGAAATGCACTCTAAGAAATTTCCTCAAAGTATCTTGGCTTCCTAAAGCTGTTCTACCTGAAAACCTCTCTGAAGGTGAAACCTTTATAAGGTGCTACATTGAACCTTTAAAGGTTCTTCCAGAGGGAGAAACTGAAGAACGCCCCTAGAGTATAAACTTTTATTCTCACAGTATAATTGCTGAGTATATTGACTGTGTTGTCTGTAGCCCTGGCACTCCATTGGCACTTGCTTTTCATTCTTGTGGCATTTGAGACCTGATGAAATAGACAAAGAACTGACTAAGTGTGTTAATTGTTTTGCAGACATTTGTGTTTTGAATGAATTACTTTATGAATGTGACCTGATTTATTGTTTGTTTCTCCCTGGCCATTGTTTTTACATCTCATCAACCTAAAATCCTGGCCATGTTAGAAAGACTTGAGAAGTAATCAGAATAATAGTGTTAAGGAAAGTAACAATGTTAAAGAAAGTTATAAAGTGTTGGCAAAGTTCTAGGCTGAAAATGATGAAAATTGACTGACAGTGGCTTACTTGTGTTAAGTCCATTCAGATACAAGAAAATCAATTTATGTGCTTTCTTCGATGTAGCACCATGATACAGAAAGTGTTGGTATGGCTTTAGTTAATTCCGGTGGGTTCACACTAAGAGCATTTTCACAAAGAAGAGGAAAGGCAGGGTTGACCCTGGGTACAATTGATGCCATAGTTAATGAATGAATATCAATAGTGATTGGCTAACGTTGTAGCAGTAAGATGATCTCAGTGCACAATGGTATAAAAATAAAAGTAAGATTAAAGAGTTGCTGATGTCCTAAATGGAAACAATTGTCTGAATGTTAATGAATTACAGGATCTTTATTTGAACGCAGCTACATTTACACTTGAAGTGCATGAGATTAATTTACACACTCCTTATGTAACTTCATATGTAGCAATACTATTATAATTAAAATAGATTTTTATTGTAACATGATATGCAATGTTTTTTTTATTTATTTATTAGTTTACCATAAAGACTTCTACATCAGTCAATCACTGTTAATATACAAAAATGAGAATTGTTGAGGCACTGTTAACAGTATGGAAAGGGCATTTATAGTTTGATGTAAATCATGACTTTGGGAATTTACACTTCATCGCTGCAACCGCAAATTTCATGTGGCCAAAAAGCAAAATGTGTGTGATGACCAGCGTTACTGTATTACTTACTAGGTGGTGTGATTTTTTAAGCTTAATATCAACTGCATGAATGCATTGTTAAGTAGATTCTTTGTGACTTTACTTAAGCTCCAACCAATCGAACAGCACTCACAAATAAACACTGGCAGATATCCAAGTGTTGTTTTTGTGTGCATCATACATTGTTACTACTGTTTGGGAGGATAACAAATTACACTAGAGCCTACTATGAAAAATAATTGTCAGCAGATAAAGCCCAATCCCTGTGTCTCACTTTTTGCTTGGACTGATTAGTTCTTGAGCTTTTCTTTTCCATAGTGCTCTTACTTTTCTTTGGTAATTTTATATTATATTATAAGCTAATGTCCACTTTGGTGAACCTAGAATCTTTAGACAAACATAGTTTGAAAAGGGGATGTCCTGGTGTCTTTTGCCTGTGACATAATTTGGACTAAAAATTGGATGGTGGCTGTCTAGTTTAAATAGTACCCTAGGCCCTGTGAGAGTAACAGTAAGAGATGCTCTGAAAGTTTGCCTTCATGTGAAATTCACAAAACTGGATTATATGAACTGGGGAAATAAATCCTGGGTTCAACCACAAGATTATCCCAGATCCAGCCACCAGTGGTCATCCAGACACGAGTGCATGCAAGGCAAGGTCACTGCTGGAGGGGTTCTCCCACTCTTTTGGCCAAAGTGACGGCTAACAGAAAGGTAGATTTCAGAGACACCATTTAAGTTCTGTAATTTGCACAGACATGCATGAAGTGGGACTCCAGCACAAGAGGGGAGATCCAATGCAACTTCTTAGAGAACTGCTCTCAGAAAACATATTAAATTTGAGAACCTAGATAGATGCTATACATGATGGTGTAGTGTGCTGAGATGACAGCTCACACACCTTTAGAACAGATGAGGACTTGCCACTGTCTAGCACTGGATCCAGCTGATGGGGGTACACATCAATTTAAAACAGCTTCTACCTAAAGACAAATAGTGCATTATAGGCTGAAGTGTTTCCTGGACTACTCAGTTCATACTAAGTCACCACACCCACATGTTCAGGCAATGTGGTTGAAGGTGCCAAATATCTGTTGTGGAGGAAGTTGTCAGAGTGTTCAGGCCACCAGGGTGCTCTAATCACATTCAAAAGCCATAGTGGTGACTAAGATATTGCCAGTCATCTTGGGGCAACATACAAGACACTGTTTGTTGGGAAGAATCAGTGTTAGAGCAGGAAAAGCATATAGTAAATGGCGAGGCCAGTCAGAGGGTAGTGCACCCTGTTCCAGCATTGCCACTGTGGTCTACCCCCTGCACAGGAGTTGCTCTCAGGGAGGCTAACTGTAGATAGGCCCAAGTGAGCAGATTTTGTACAAGGCAAGGGTTGCTTAGCCTCTTGTTGCCCTGATGGTTGATGTACCTTATGATTACACTGTTGTCTGGGCAAGCTAACACATGGCAATATCTCAGAGCCATTAAAAAGGTGGATGTACTTTCAACATATACCAGGGTGTTGGAGCCCACTGTACGCCTGCAGCACCACATTGCTTCCCAGCCCATAAGCATCTGTGGTAACTATCTCTCTGATGTGGCATCACCTCCAAGTGGACTCTTTTCCACCCCCAATCTTTGCATCTCCAGGAAACAAGATCCTGGACTCCTCTTGCTGAGACAAGGAGACCTTTCTATTTGTGATATTTGGGGCTGAGCCACAGGCTGATATCCCACTCCTGAAAGGCTCATAGCTCCAACAAATCTAAGGGAACTAGAGATGTAGCTGCCATCAAGATTTCTAGCATTCTATACAGAAGCTGGTAACGTAAGTAGCAGTCTGACACTAGCCGACTGGTAAGAATGTCTGCCATTCCGCCAATGTATTTCATCATTTATGTTGTTAGCATGAAACTGACGTGTGCTAGGTTTTTTCTTGTGGTACAATTGTTATTTTTCTGTCTCTTCACCTGATATTTTATTTAGATTTAGATTTTATTGTAAGAAACATTGGCCCCTTTCCCATTTAAAGAGTGGCTGCCACTGCTAGATTAGAACTTGTTAGCAGCAGTTGCAAGCTAGCAGGGTCTGACCCAGCCCTATTTTCAGATATTGCTGAGGCCAGAATTGAAAATGGCTAGGTCTTTTGACGGATATGAGCTTGTGGGTTGTTTGATCTCAGCTCTAAGTCACCTAGAAACTGATTTCTGTGCATTTTATCATGCTTATCAGTCAGTGACAGATATAGGTGTTTGCCTCACTGCAAAAATCAGCAAAAGTTATGTCTAGAATCAGACTGCATCCTTCACATGGCCAAAACAGTGAGCACATAACTGATACTTGTCTTGGGCTTTCAAAGTTTCAGACACCAGCTGTATGAACATGTCTTGCAACTCGGCTCTTGAAACTAACTACTCTTTATATGGTTAAAAAAAAATAAAATGGGGGAAATCCAACCCATAGTTATGAGAATGAGGGGTTCGTTGGATGGAAGAAAACAAAACTACAACACTAGATGAGTAATAAGGGGTGGCTAAGTGGTTAGCACTATTGCCTCACTGCAAGAAGGTCCTAGGTTCGAGCCCCAGGTTCGGTATGGGCGCCTTTGTGTGTGGATTTTGGCCGTTCTCCCTCTGTCTGCGTGGGTTTCCTCCGGGTGCTCCAGTTTCCTCCCACTGTCCAAAGACATGTGCGTTAGGTGGATTGACTACCCTAAATTGCCCGTAGGTGTGGATGTGCGCGTGTGTGAGAGCATGAACCCGAGTTAGGGGAGGGCTGGGTGTGGGGCTGTGGAAATGTCAACCGAAGCCCATGGGAGCTGCTTGGCACCCTATGTGCCATATGGACCTAAGAGAGAAGAAGAGATGAGTAATAATTCAACTAACTTAGCCATGAACTATGTGTGGTATGTCAAAAACAATGGTAACAGCAAAACAACGGCCAACAATGGTAACAGCACATAGCCACAGGTCCGGTAGTCAGTGAGATATGAAATATTTTGAGGAAACACCACTAAATTCTGCACTGCATAGTTTCGTAGTATTCTATGAAAAATGCCATTAGATAATGGAGAACAGGAAACCAGTGGTTTCAGCCATCATGAGCTGTCAAGTTCATAGTAATGGCTGGTGGTTTTTAAAATGGGGGAAGCAGAACTATCTGTCAGCAGACAAGGCCAGGAGTATATGTGCTTGGTTACAGCTCTACCAGTCAGGCAGTTTTCTGTCAAATTTTCTGTACCAAGAGATTTGAACGGACCTGTTTTTGTTCCCAGATTTCTGAATCAAATCTTGGGTATTAGTATGACCTCTTCTTTATTTGTTAGTTTTTCCTCTTAAGTAAACGCATCAAAAGATGTCTCCAAAGTCAGATCAACAACATTAACTTTTTTTGCCACGTTGCACCAACAAACAGCTAAGTTGCGAGCTAAATTTCACATCAAGTGATCACTACTCAGCTAGACCATTAAATAAACTAAAATACTTTCCTGAAATGGATGTTAATGATAAACCATATAAAGTATAACCCTTCAAAATTATAAAATAACAAGCTATATTAATTATGTAAAACTTACGGATTGGGCTCAACACTGCAAGTCTGACTGGCACTGATATGCTCGAGATGCGGATCATGTTCATTACTGTTCCAATGAGATAAAAAAAATGCATTTATGAAAAAGTGCATTGTCCAAAAAACAGATTTTTTTCTCTGCAAATGCCACCCATGGTACTCTCACTGACTTACAGTGAAGCTGTGCATCTGAGTAACACCCATATGTCTGTCATGTATGAAGTCAGCACATCTGCAATTCTGTATGATTGGGAATATTGAAGGTAAAATAGATTTATTTAAAGTAATCATGCATTTTACATGTTGCATTTCACCATGCACTTAGAAACCAGCATTTCCCAATGGCTCTTTGGATGGTTAGCGGTTCTAGGTTTCTGTACGTTTCTACAACACAACAAGAAAGCCCTTGTGCTAATCAGAATCTTTTTCCAACTATCTTTCAGTTGTGCCGTTACCCTCATCATGTTTTATCTGTGTGAACGTTAATAAGACAAGCCAAAGCCTCTTGTAGGGAGACTTTCAGACATGACCCAAGCCTCTGATATCAGCGCAAAAGGTCACACATTGCTCTGAAGTCATCATATCAAGTTACAGAACTTGCCGTGCTCATGAACCAAGACCTGACCATGACCAAGTTTGTCAGGCTGTTCTTTCCATAAGGCAAATTCGATCTTTAGACCACCTCTATTTGAGGTCACTGTGAAAGGTCAACTATTAAATCATTTCAATCAATTTTACAACTCTAAACAGGACAAAATTCTGGAAGCTATGTAAAATTGTCCTAGAAAATGTGCTCGCATTGTTTTAATAATCAGTGGAAGTAAATTGCATTAACAGTTTTTTTTATTATTATTTCACATTATTTTTCCTGTTGTACAACCTTCCAAATAGCAGAAGACATTATTAATTCTGATAATACGCGACAATAAAAACAATGTGTTTATCTGAATTGAATGTTTGGTTAGAGACCTCATCAGGAATTGCTAACAGGGCAGGCATCACTTCAAAATTACATTTTTTGACATGTAGAAAATTGTTTGGCATTGAACAAAGGCTCTGCCCCTGGATAATACAGTGAACGTCAGACCATACATGGGTGAAATAAAAGCAGCCAAACCAAGATTAAAAACACAATGATCAATTTGTCTGGATAATGTTGTTTTCATAAATTTGCAGAATGATCAATTTAGTATTCCTCGTACGTATACAGCATGTGCTCCAGTTAATGTCAGTCCGGGAACAACTTCTTCTTCTTTTTTTTTTTTAAACTTCTACAGCTATCCTTATGTTTTTCTCAACAATACAGGGAAAGAAAAGCCAGATACAGACAGGTGGCAAAGAGGAAATAAAAACCTACAGATGTTTTGTGCTGGAGAAGGCATTGTTTGGATTTTGGGTTACATGAATATCAGCTGAGGGAATATTTAGTAAGATTCCCCCTGTGCCCCCAAAAACTTATTTCTTTTTTTATGTCACCCGTCTGTACTGTACATCACAGGTTATTGCTACAACATAGAAAACAATCAACACCGAGTTATTTAAAAAAAATACCAGTGTTCATTTAAACAGTATAGTCAGAACGTCACTAAGCAGTCACCTGCCCCTGCAGTCAGACAATCAATTTCAAGTCAAGATTAAATAAATGTAGAATTCAAAGGTGTGAAAAATATTTTTCCTACATAAAATTTGCAAAAAAGCACATCTTCCTTTTGTAATCTGACATTAGCAATACAGTTTTGCCCCCTGTTGGCAGGTTAACAAAATCAAAGCTGCACACAAGTAGGGTTTTCCAGATGCAAATTACACCAAACTAGAAAAGATTTAACATAAACCTCAGTGGGTTTAACCAGCATTCATGTAAAAATGGTCCTTTATATTTTATTACTAATGCACTTGGCTGACACATCTCTGTTTTGCTAAAAAATTAAAATATATATATAAAAAAACCCAGTAAAATGCCTTCTCTTAAAAATAACTAATCTATAAAAATTCAGTTAAAAAAGGATAAACACAATCCCCTGCCAAACTCACAATGATAGATATCTTTGACTTTGATGAAAAATATGCATTTACATAGAACTGTACATTTTCACATATGTAATGTAGTGAAATGTGACCTCATGGTATCTTGCCAAATGTCAGAGAAGAAAACTCCTAAAATGTCAAACTGAGCAAATATATGAATGTTGGAAAACCATTAAAGTATAAAACAGGGGTTTCACACTCCAGTTTACAGATGTGTTTATCATCTTCGACCAATGCAGGTGTTGGGAGTTAGCTGTGGAGGATAATCAGAGACTGAACACACATATCTCTGATCTAACCAGACCTTATACGTATGAAATTCATTCTAAAAAATACTGCTATGACATAGCAAGACACACTTTGAGAGAGAAATCATGGCAATGAATTGTACAATTTTGTTGAAGTGTAGCGAGATTCTGCCATTATCCTTTACAGCCACTATTATTTTTAGAGAAGATTTGGCATGACACACTCCTCCGGGCCCTCTTACCTAAAATAGATATTTTCGACATGTTGGCACGCCACATTTACATTCTACACGCATGCGTTTCTTAGGAGAACTCGGGAGTCCCGTCAAACTGAAATTAGAGTCCATCTTTGTGCTTTCAGCATCTACTGGATCAACTGGAAAGACAAAATGAAGTAAAGGTTTAAAAAGGTTTCTGACAAAGCATTCTCTCCCCCTCACCCACAGATGCATCCAAAAGGAAACATTTCTATACCAAAATATATTTAGAGAATATAAGCTTGCTTGGATCTAACTGCTTACAGTTTGGTTCATCCACGCAACTGGTAAACAAAATGAAGTTTTCTGAGGTGTTCTTGCCTTAGGAACCAGCTTTATGAGACCACTTTTCTTCACTCATTCCTTACACTTTTTGCTCAGTTCACAGGTATAATGCACAGAGTTAAAAAACAAAAAACAAAAAACCAAACAAACAAAAAAAAAAAAAAACACCCTGTAACATTAATAGTGTCAGTGGTGTTGTGTTAGAGTTGTCAGGAAAAAAAACAAACTGTATGTACTGTACAGTGGAACCTCTGGTCATGAACGCCTCCAAACACGAACAAATCGGTTCCCGAACCAAAAAATTCGCCAAAGGTTTGCATCTGGTCAAGACCACATAACCGGGTGCCGAACAAACACAGCTCCGGCCATTTTCCCCTTCCGCTTTTTACGCACCAATGTTTTCCCATTTTTTGTTTGCGTGTTGCTTACCTAACAAATACGCACCTGTCCCTTTAACCCATATCAGTCGGGATACGAATTCACTCCGATATCGGCAGTCAGTCGGGATACGAATCCATTCGAATGAGACGGTACGCGTACAAATGTCCCGCAAATGCCCATATGTTTGGCATTTTGTTCACCACTAAATGTCATCAGAACGTGTGTTAACACGTGATATTAGGTTAAGCTTGCCCATGCGCGGACATGTGCACTAATACGGAAGTTTATGAGGGACTTTTAAACAAGAAAACTACAACGAAAATTTTCAGCTAATGAGACGTTTTT
>JAQLOM010000038.1:10328671-10340230 GCA_030068315.1 Chrysichthys thysi | reverse complement strand
CAGTACGGCCCAGCGGATAGTTGGCACCCAGCTTCCATCTCTGGAAGAAATTCACCACACTCGGTGCAACCGCAAGGTTGAGAAAATAATCAAAGACCCAAATCATCCAGGTTACAAATTCTTCTCCCTGCTACCATCCGGCGGGCATTACAGATCTCTGTATGCCTGTACAACCCGTTTGAGAAACAGTTTTTACCCCACTGGAATTACACTGCTAAACTCTCAACATAGTTTCAATATCACACCGATAACCAGTCTGGACTGAGTTACTCAATATCACTCGCTTGCCCACTCACTCATTCACTTACACACTCCCTCATCACTTCACCATAGTTCACACTCCACAGGTGTTTTAACCCCCCCATGCACCTTTTGTGTAGTTAGTTATCTACAGTATATTTATATTTATTTACAGTTTGCAATATTACTTATTATTCAATATTATTTCATTTCACTGAGTGTAACTACCTCCTGTGCAAGCTATGCAACCGTTTTAGGTGGTACTTGTACAGTATACATTTATGCTGCTACTTATACCTTTGTGTGTACAAAACTTTAGTATTCCTACTCATAAGTGCAATAACATATGTGCATGTATATATATGTGTATATGGGTATGTACGTATGTATGTAATATATGTACACATGTATAGGCATGTGTGGGTGTATGTGGGTATGTATGTGTGTGTGTGTGTGTAGGTGCATATCTCCTTGCAATGTACATACATATATCTCCTTGCATATGTGCAATTCTAGCCTGTGCAATATTCTGCCTGTATATTCTTATATACTTGTATATTCTTGTGTGCCATGCTATAACTTTAATTTTTTTTTAAATTATTATTTTTCTGACTTTGGCTGTGCGCATCTGTGGGCTAGCCCCAAACGATATCGCGTTGTGCTGACACAATGACAATAAAGCATCTATTCTATTCTATTCTATTCTATTCTATTCTATTCTATTCTATTCTATTCTATTCTATTCATTAGTAGTTATAGCAGTTCATTAGTAGTTCATTAGTAGTTATAGTAGTTCATTAGTAGTTATAATAGTTCTAGTATTTCATTAACAGTATACAGTGGTTCATTAGTAGATATAGTAGTTCATTAGTAGTATACAGTGGTTCATTAGTACTATACAATGGTTCATTAGTAATTATAGTAGTTCATTAGTAGTTCATTAGTTGTATAACTTTCCACAGCTAGAGCATAATCAATGTCACGTGTTTCATTTTTTTTTAAAAGACGGTTTCACATTCGGATATGACAATTAACCTTATGTGCTGGAAAAAAAGAAGCTTTCTGAAGCAATGAAGCTCAGTGTTTCCAAACTCTACTGTTTTAAAAAAATTTCGTTAACCGTAGCTTTTCAACACAATGCACTCTAGTGACATTTGGTGGTTAAAATCATGAAGAACATGTTGTAATCTACTGCAGGCCAGTGAGGGCAGCAGCCGGGTTGGGGTTCCTGTTAACAAATACAGTGATCCCTTGCTTATTGCAGGAGTTTGGTTCCAGAAGCCACAGCGAAAAGTGAAAATCCGCGAAGTAGAGACCATGTAATAATATGTTTATTTTATATATTTTTTTATTTTAAGCCTTTATAAACCCTCCCACACTCTTATAACCATCACCTGCACAGTTATACAGCATAAATCCTTTATAATCTCTTAGATATTTCAAAAAATATGCAAATCAGTTTTAAAAGCTTTTATTTTTTCCTTGAAAAGAACATCGTGATAGGCAGTTGCTTTTTTCACTGTCTTTTCATTTGATTCAGGAGGTTTTTTATACAATTCTGTGGCGCCATCAAGAGCATTTCTGAACTGCTATGAATGAATCATTTGTGGGTCCCATTCTTTAACCAGTGACTTAAGCTCTTTAGCTAACCGTAAGGCTAACCACAAGGCACTCAAGAGAGAGAGTTAGGCCAAGTTGAATCGCCTCTTGAATTTTTCAAACCAGACTTTTCTTGCTGGGGGAATCTGCAGAAGTTCCAGGTTTAGGGTCATCCTCCAGCTCATCCCTGCCATCCACAAACATTTCATGAAGCTGCTTGGCCTTCTCTCAGATTACAGTTCTTCTGGCCTTCTCTCAGTTTTATTTCAAATTAAATGTTCTTTTAATGTTTGAATTAACATTTTTTAATATCAGATTTTATATTCCAGAGTACCGCGAAAGCCAAAAAATTTCACGAATCAAAATGTGAAAATCCGCGATGCACTGAACCCGCGATAAGTGAACCGCGGTATTGCAGGGGTTCACTGTATATGGGTGTTCTTCTTCCGGTAGTCCTCAATCCAGAGTCCTAAAGCAGGACCACATCCGGTCCACAGCCTTATTCCACCTGCTTAAGACTCGTTTGGCGCCCTGGTTATAAGTCACTGCGGCTGTAGCTCTTACCTTCTTTTCAGCCTTCTTCATGTAGCGAACCATGGACTCATTGATGCCGTAACGGCATCCTACAGCGGCTTCCTTTACCATGCCCAAAAGTTTTACCTTTTTTCGACAATTGTTAGCATCTTCCGGCGGACATAACGAAGGACTTTACTACCCACAAAAAGCTAAGCGACACATGACACTGAACGAGCGAGATGCGTGAAAAGGCGAGTGCGAGCAAGAAGGCCTACAAACCTGACCCAGTTACACCAGTTCTGTGAAGAGGAGTGGGCCAAAATTCCAGCAAACTATTGTAGAAAGCTTGTGGAAGGATACCTGAAACGTTTGGCCCAAGTGAAACAGTTTCGGGGCAATTCTACCAAATGCTAAGGAAGTGTATGTAAATTTTTGACTGATGAAAGTAATAGAAAAAATTCATATTGTTCATATTTATTGACCTAAAACAGAAAAAAATTACTCTGATTTAATGTTTCAGAGTAAAGAATAAAAAGTTTGTGTTTTTTTCTAAAGTGTATGTAAAAGATCTGGTTTCAACTGTACATGCTTATGGGTCTCATCTTTAGAAACATAAGAAACATCATCATCATCATCATCATCATTATTATTATTAAGATCAGAAACAATAATGAAATGAATGTATGAATAATATACATATATGGTTTACATAAAAAACCGTAAAGTGGTCTAGTTGAGAAAAAATGCATACGTAAACTATAGTTTGGGACAGTTTAAGGCAACTGTTACCTTTAAATCCGCCATCTTCTTACTAGTCCCCAAATAATAAAAAAGTAAAAACACACCCTCTGCCTGTGACCGACAGTTTCATCAACCAATAGAATCCGAGAACATAAATACGACACAGGGCACGTAACAACGAGAATAAAAGTCCTTCAGCATGCCTTGCTACATTTTTTTTTTTTAAATCTAAAGCAAAATCGTCATCCGAACATAAATGAAGCCTTATATAAGACACAGTGATTCTAATAACTACTGTATAAATTATTATTCAAATAACACACACAAACTAGTTGTGGTCCTTCCCAAAAACCCCTGTAGAATTATACACATAACTAGCGAAGTGTAATTTAAATTAATTAAGAGTGCAAAGAAAAAAATGATATAGCAATAAAATATTTATTTCGCAACCATATAAAGAAATAACAAACAAATAACTGAGGCCAAGCTGTATAATTACTAGGATTTAAATGCCACCAGTTCCTTTTATTTTGAAGAATAAAAGTTAAAGTGTATCAGTATTTTGTAGCCTCTTTGTAACTTCATGTAGCGGCTCCTGTTCACTGTCCTGTGCTCTGAGCTTGCTGGCTGCCAAAGGTGACTTTATCTAGTGTACATATCCTGTCTTAAACTTAATATTAAACTATTGCAATGGATTTTTTTTGCATTTCAGTTGTTAGATAGTTGGCTATCAGTGGGGAACAGAGATTAGCGTGTAGCTCTGTGTGTTAGCTCTGTGGCGTAATTTAGGTCCTGAGGTGAGGAGCTGTTTATATAGCACTTATAACATTCTGGGATTAATAATACTGCATATTTATTTGGCTATTTTAGGACTCCAAAAGCATCTTACACGCCTGAAGTACAATATAGAAGAATTAATATTTAGTTGCATCGTGTTTTTGTTTAACCTCGAATGTGTTGCAGTGATAAAGGGGAGCAGTGATGTTGGGCAGTAGACGCCGGCTCGGGGTGGCAGCTTCAGTCCTGCTCCTGCAGCTCCTCTGTGAGGCCGTGGGTTCTGCACACGGAGACGAGGTAGCTCCAGCTCTTCATGACTGGTCTCTGCTTTATATTTAGCTCTTACTATTTCAGCCAATACTCTTGGGCACTGAAGGTCACAGATGTTATTATTAGAGTCGGCAGGAATAAAAGCACTACAGGGCTTGTATGAATTTCCTTACTGTTAACTAATGTGTTCAATGGGATTATTTTGGACAGAAGCACAAACACCAGCACAGTCACACAGAATCCGGGGCAGACTGTGCTCAACAACACACAAGATACTCTATATGTAGGATGGATGTATGACGAACTGTTGGGAAGAGCTTGAAAAAAGCTTTAAAACAATACCAAAATTGTGTTCCTAGGTTGAACATTGAGGATGGTGTGCTAATTTAACTTTTGCAGATCAGGGCCCATTTTTTTTTTCACTTTCTTTTCCCTTGAAACTGAAAAAAAGTTGTGAGATTTCTTAATTTCCGTCTGAAATTAAGATTTTTCCATGACATTTTCAGGAAATATTTCTTGTCGAGTCATTCAATCAATTCTCTCATAAAATGTGTTTATTAGCATGGATTATGAAAGGGACAAATCACCCAGTAGAACGTCGACAGCTAATTGGTAAGAAGACATCTCATAGTCTGGGGCATCGCCCTCATCATTTTCACCCACTATTCTATAGGTGTTTGGTGCAATCAATAATACGTTCGATAATGACATCAGCATGGGGAAATTTCCTTTACGACAATGACAAATGTGGAAGAAAAACCAAACAAACTTCAGAAAGCTTCAGCAAAACTCGATTAAGTTGATTAACTCAATTATGTCTTCTAATTTCTAAGCAATGTAAACAAAAACAATTGCATTCTATGATTCAGGCTATTTAAATGAGCGAGATTGATTATGTGAAATTTCACATCACCGACTGGCGGCCATTACAATTTACACCGAGCCCGATCTAGTTATCAGACACCAAATTTTGCAGATAATAAAAACATATGTGTGAGTCATTCAAGTGACTTAATATTTGATATACTTGTTCTCAGATATATATTGTAACAGTCTATTAGAGTTTAGATCAAGGGTGCACTCACCTTCTACAAAATTATGTCCTATTTTTATGAGCAAAATATTCAACATGTGACTGTGACGCTTTGGGAAATCTGATTTGGAAAATTCGAGAACGGGGTAATATTATTGGTTGTCCCTGATAACGTTATCAGTGGGAATGCCGGAAATAACACTAATCCAGCCAATCTGAAGCAATTTTACGGGGGATACCAGTGCGCAACTAATAAAGTCCGAAAACAACATCGGGGCACAGATTAGCGGCCGGCGATTAGCATAATACACACAACCCTACTGTATGGCTAAAAGTTTGTGCACACCGGACCATCACACCTATTTGTGGATCTTCCCCAATCTGTTGCCGCAAAGCTTGAAAGCACACAATTGTCTGGAATGCTTGAAGATTTCCCTTTACTGGAGCTAAGGTGTCTGAGCATGATGATGACGATGACAGCGCCAGGGCTGTACACAGTGAGCTTCATGGCATGGTTTGCTAAGATTGGTGTGAAAGAAGTCAAGAGGCCTGACCTCATCCCGACTGAACACCTTTGGGATGAACAGGAATGCTGATTGTGCTGCCGATCCCCAACACCTGACATCAGGGCCTGACCTCACTAAAGCTCTTGTGGCTCAATGGGCAAATCTTCATAGCTATGCTTTAAAATCTAGTGGAAAGCCTTCCCAGATGAGTGGAGAATTATTTTACCAATAAAGTGTGGACTGAATCTGGATTGTAATGATCAAAAAGTTCGTGTGTCACAGTCAGGTGTTCACAAGTTTTTGGCCGAAGTGAATGTGCTGATATTGACCTGTTTTAAAATACGTATGTTCTGTGTATAGCTATTGTGTCGGTTATTTGGACCATTTCACCATTTCATATTGTTATGTGGTGAAGCAACTTCATAACAGTAGGTAAGAGGAGGGCGATGGTGTGATGGGCTACTTTGTAGATTTCGTAGGCGCTGAAAAATGAAATTAAGTTATCCAAGTGGAACAGAGACCTGCAAAGGTGATTGTTTTTCAGTCAGAAGAGATAACTGCTCCACAGGCATGAATACAGCTAATACTTGTTTCTGTTCTGAAATTTGATATCTGGGCAGTTGTAAAATCATTATTCATGGTCTTGTGACTATAAGTGAACTCTTTATTTACACACCAGGTATGACGATTTCAGGTTTGAGAACAAAACAGCTGCATCAGATTTCAATTTGTAGTCAGTTCTTCATAAATAGTAGACTTCCAATCAGAGACCAGGTGGGGAAATAAGTACACTGCCACGGTCGTTAAGAGAGTAATTAGCAGCCAGATGTTACTAATGAATACACAAGATTAGTTAATAATCAGTAAATGTTACTACCGCTATAAAAGCAGTACCTTTGGCAGTTTGGTGTTCTGGATCACTCAGGTGTTTGTCTGTATCATGCCAAGAAGAAAGGACATCAGCCATGACCTCAGAAAAGTAATTGATGCTGCTGATCAGTCTAGTGTCATGAGGCCATCTCCAAACAATTAGAAATTTCCCATTCTACAGTGAGAATTGTATCCAAATGGAAAGCCTTAAAGACAATTGCTGCTGCAAATTCAGTCTGACCATTTAATGCTCAGAACTATGAAGAAAAACCCACAAGCTCCATCATGTGACCTTCAGGCCTCTGTAAGCACAAAGAACCAGTTACAACTTTTCTGTTTACCATGTTTGGTATTCAGTGGAAATGTTGTTATATGTTCTGCAGGAAAGATGGTTTCACATTTACATATCACATCATAATCACCGATTTCTGTCCTCAGATAAATCTACGGTTATATTTTAAGATATAGTGTGCTGCATTTCTACATTTATTTTTTGTTGTTTATGAAGCTGTTGCAGAGCATTGAAGACGTGCGTTGCAAATGCATTTGTCCTCCATACCGAAACATCAGTGGCCATATCTACAACAGGAATGTTACCCAGAAGGACTGGTTGGTTTTATTTTTAATTCAGTCTTATTCATCAAATTCAGTTTTTTACAGTTGCATATAGTCATATAGGATCCTAGCATTGACCCCACTCAAATTTGGGTGCCCATTTGTTTGCTTAAGTCTTTCTTGCATTTAGTTTATATTACTTAAAGATTTATTTATATTAAACATGCCTATATTATTCTATTGTGTTATGTCATCTATATTAACACTTAAACCTGACTTTAGTTAGTTTTAGGAAAACGTAGCTATAAAATTCACATATTTCTAAATGTTCTTTTTTTTTTTTTAAAACCTAAAACAGCACACTCCCATTGCTATTTATTTGCAGCACCTCTGCAAATGAACGTTCCCTTGTCCATTTACTTTTTCCTCGGATCCTGTAGCCTGCTAAATACTTTTTTTGATTTGCTCACTGTTGCAGCAAGTAAATGAAATGCATATGAGAGTACATTTTTAACATATGAGATATAATTGAGAGTTAATTTTTAAAAGATATAGCTACATTTATTTGTCACATATACATTACAGCACATTAAAATACTTTTTCTTCACATATTCCAGCTTTTTAGTAAGCTCGGGTCAGAGCCCTTGGAGAAGAGAGAGTTAAAGTCCTTGCTAAAGGGCCAAACGGTGTCAGCTTGGTGGACTTGGGGCTTCAACCCTCATCCTTCTGATCAGTAGCCCAGATCATGTTGTATGCATATGATGTGTTTTTTACTACACATCTGAAGCTAATTCTTCCTTTGCACTAATGTCCTCACTTGTTTTTGATGTCCTTTGACAACTGTGTAAATAAGACACAGTCATTTGTCATTCTTGGTGCTGAAATCTTCGCTCATTTGACAATAAGGGCCATTATTTATGATTGTGCAAATTGAACACTTGATTCAGCTAGTTAAACTTATAAGTGATGTGTTCGAGGAATTTGTAGTCATGCTGTGTGATTGTGCATAAAACAGAGTTAGAGGGTTTTGGTACAGTCTGCGATTGTGATGTGGTTCTGAGTATACCTTTTGTATTTACAGTAACTGTCTGCATATAGTGGACCCCATGCCAGTGCCTGGTCATGATGTGGAGGCTTATTGTCTGCTGTGTGAGTGCAAGTATGAGGAGCGAAGCAGCAATACCATCAAGGTATCCTCTAGCTCCAAATATGAATCTTGACTTATGTAATGTGTCTTAAAGAATTCAGAGAGTGTATGAATTTAATAGTTCATGCTTGGGCACTACAGTGTGCTTCTCTGCAAGTTGTCTATGTATTTTGATTTGTATTTAATTTTATTCAATTTAATTTTTTATTATTATTTTTTAAACATCTTTCCAGTAGGGGTGTAATGCGGTGCCTCTGCCTGTCTGTCTGCCTGTCTGCCTGCCTGTCTGTCTGTCTGTCTGTCCTTTTGTAAAAGGTAACACAATGCCCCAGAAACAGCCAGAGCTTAGCTTAGTTTTTGGCTTTATGATGCCACAATGCCCCAGAAACACCCAGAGCTATGGAAAAACTGAAGTGATTTTTTTTTATTCACAAAGTACAACAATAAGTAGTAATTTACAGAACTTTATTAAACTCCTGAACTTCTGTAGTTCCGCAAGTGCTTCACTCGATTTCATAATTGGGTTTAACCAAATGCCCTTTGGTCCCTTCAGGTAAGTTTTCTATGTAATGTTACTGAGTATGTTAAGAGACTGTCTTTCAAAACAGTGATGTTTTTCCAAAAGCTTGGAACCATAGTTTATAGCTTGCTGCAATATGTGCCTTATAATTCATCAACTTTATCATAATTTTTTGATTTGTTCTGTTCTGGAAGAATCTCAAATACTAACAGTGTACCCCCTATTCATATATATATTTGTATCGGTTTAGAACACATTCTGTTCATTCTGAATGTTGTAATCATGGTCGGTTAAATCCCTCCTTTCCAGGTAACCATAATCATCTACCTGTCTGTGGTCGGTGCTCTACTGTTGTACATGCTGTTCTTGCTTTTGGTGGAGCCTCTGATCCGCAGACGTGATCCCTACAGACAACCACTGCAGAATGAGGATGACTCTGAGGTATAGACTTTAACAGCATGTCTTTAGCTCACCCTGCTGGTCTCACCAGTGTCTTTCATACACAGCTGCCATTTAAAGCAGAAGTCTGTTTTAATCCAAAATCAGAATGATTGTAATGACATCTATCTACAAATGAGAACTGATTCTATATCGGTGGTAAGGTGATTGATAGGCTGGGTAATCTGTCAATCTGGATATCTAGGGAAAGCAATGCATACTATAAATAAAAGAGATGGATCTGTTTGCTGCACGAATATGGAACATGAATTATAGATGTTACTAGACACATTATATGATGTGCTAGTCCCACTGAAGCTGTAGACAGAAAGAAAGTCCGTTTCAGAGATGCTCTGTCTGTCTCTACAGGATGCGAGGGTTCCAGGCAGAGGGAACACGGTGCTGGAGCGAGTGGAAGGAGCTCAACAGCGCTGGAAGAAGCAGGTTCAAGAGCAACGCAAGACTGTGTTTGATCGCCACAAATTGCTTAGTTAAACTCTGTTATAGTAACACTCAGGCAAAGGCAAGCTGACCATTCTTGAGTTTCATGATTTGTTTTATTTATTTTGTTAACACTGGGACCCCATATGGCTCTTGTTATCGACATGGCTGTTTTTGCATAGCACTCTGTTTGCTATTTGAAGCTCATTTAAAATTCATTTGCTTAAAACGACATTAAACTGAAATTATTAGGATTGTTATATAACATGGAGAATGACTGCTTAGGTTACACTTGCAGGTTATATTGAGATGTTATGAAAAATTGCCTGTCATTCAAAGTAATATGAATTATAGTACACTTTAATATTTTCAGGTTTTCTTCTAAACAAAACAGATTCAACAAGCAAATATAGTAATTAAGCAATATATGATTTGTATGCATGTTACATACATATGCTTTTTGTGCATTGTTATATCTCCAATTCGAAACTGCTTTTCTTTATTTAGGAGCTTTGAAAGGAAGATAACGCTGAATGGATTTTGGGATTTGCAGTGATTGCTATTCCAGATGTCGTGTACAGGTGCTCCCCGAGTTACGATGGCCCGACTTACGATTTTTCAAAGTTACGATGACAATAGTGATCCGCTAAAAATTGTAAAATATTTAGAAAATATTTCAAATTCATGGGATTCGTGGGGGGCATCGCTGGCAGTCCAGCATAACTGCGTATAACGTGTGGATGTTCAGACGACGCCCAGAAATGCCACAATCTCGCCCATAACTCAGAGTTAACTTGTGTATCGGTGTACTGTACTGTGCATTACCTTGGGGATTTTTTTTTTTGTGACTGTTAATGGAACAGCTTCAGCGGTGGATGTCTGTATTTGTGTAGCAGGGTGTCATGGCTGAACAGAGCTCAGAGACACAGTACAGCTGCCCACATCGTACAGGTGTGTGGATCTATCTGGCAAACTCTCGCTTTTGACAGAAATGTGATTTAAATCAAATCTCACTTAATGTTAACTCTGTTAAAGCTAAAACAACACAAAAGGACTACACAATCACTCATTTTAACATATTAAAACTTTACTATTCAGTTTCAGCACAAGCAGCATTAAACACTCCCCTCTGCTTCAATCAGGAAGTAAACTGGAGGATAAAGATGGCACTCTTAAAGCGACAGTACCCAGAATTCACACACTTCCAAATTGCACTTTTTTCTTAAATGGGACTGTGGTCTGAACACAGATATTTTAACTAATCCAATAAAAAAACATTTGAGATGTTTGTGAAGTTTCAAACAAATAAACAATAAATTATAAACATATAATTTTAACCTGGATGCATAAGTGAGGCTAAGCTAGCCTGAGATACCTAAGGTAGGCTAAGTGGTTCAACACATTTGTTCTACTTATGATATTTTCAACTTAAGGTGGGTGTGGCCGAACGCATCGCCATCGTAACGTGAGGACTACCTGTACTTGACAATTAATTTTGCACCAAATATATGCTGATTGCACTGAATATTGTCAATATTCAAGACTGTTTTACACTTCTATATTTGATATGTTGTGTAATATAGCTCTAATGCTGGCTTTGAACTTTGGATAAAGACCTATGGATTTTTGTTTGCATATTTTATCTGATAGCTTTTGATGGCTTGCTTGAAGAGAGATTCTGTTAAAATGCTCTACTTCTCTGTTGGCATGATACAGTGGTACCTTGAGATACGAGTTTAATTCGTTCCGTAGCGGAGCTCGTAATTCAAATTACTCGTATATCAAATCAATTTTCTCCATTGAAATGAATTGAAATGCCATTAATGCATTCCAGGCCGCCCCAAAACACCGCAATTTTTTTGTTACATGTTTTTAAATAAGAAGAATGTACTTATTAATAACGAA
>JAQLOM010000038.1:10268979-10293969 GCA_030068315.1 Chrysichthys thysi | reverse complement strand
CTCTCTCTCTCTCTCTCTCTCACACACACTCTCTCTCTCTCTCTCTCTCTCACACACACACTCTCTCTCTCTCTCTCACTCACACACACACACACACACACCGTTAGTGGTGCCAGTGGGCGGTAAGCTGCTGACAGCGGCGGCGGAGTTGCTGTTTGGGACACAGTTGCTGCTGCTGCTGCTCGGGGTTGAGGAGTTTGTGCTGGCGGCTCCGCTCGGCGCTGTTTGTGCACCGTCGACATTCATGTTGTTACCGCTCTGATTCACACAGCGCTCAGAACTGACGAGCTTCACGACACACAAACACACCACGCTTTAATAAATGGATATTTCGCTCCACGCGTAATTTCTATACAAGCAATAATGTAAAGTAGGCCGTTTCAGGCCAAACAAAAGCCGATCTATTCCGTGTTTCTGCTTCTCTGGTGATCGTGTTCGGTTCGCGTCTTTTTGAGGAAATTGTGTGAAGTAAGAGACGGTAACGTTTCCGCGATGTAAAGGCTGCGAAGTTTGTTTCCAAAATAAAAGCCCCAGGGTGAGGCCGCTGTGTGGGAGCGAAAATAAGCCAAGACACCCGATGTCAGCTGGGATTGGCGCCAGCTTCCCCCCGCGACCCTGAACAGGATTAAGCGGAAGAAGACGAACGAACGAACTTTCCAGTCTCATAAATAAAGGTACTAAGGTGTACCGTTTAAAATTTATAACTTTCCTAGAAACCCTTAAAAATAAGAATAAAAAAATTCAACTACACAACGGGGTCTTACCAAATCACCAGGCTACACTCAGGAAAAGTGTGTACTGAACTGCAGCTTTTCTTGTCACTGTGGTGTTCCTCTCAGTGGGAACCGTTTTTGTACCTTATCTTTTTCCCCTAGAAAGTTACCAAGTGCGTATCTTTAAAGGTGTACACTAAAAATGGATTCCGCTCCACTGATTTACTTTAAATCCTTTTAAAGGTAGATTGTGTCAGTGTTTTGTGATGAAAGTCACATATTAAAGGGTACAAAAGGGTACCACTCCAGCAACAGGGAAAGGTACAGTTTAGTGTTATTGTTTAAGAGTGTAAAATATACAGGCACAAAACATACACCATAGAAAGTACATCCTTAGTGAAGTAAAGTGTCCTTCACAACAAGCTCTGTGCCTGTTTTAGATACCAAACTGAAAATATTAATAAAACCCACTACAGCACTTTGGTTGTTCCAGCCAGCTGTACAGTACTGTGGAAAATAATAATTAAAATACTTATTTTATTTTATTATATATATATATTTTTTTTTATTATATATACATATATATTATAAAACATAACTCTAAGTAGGCTAATAGTCCAGTTAGAATGTATCCTTATATCTCTATATTCTATTTCACATAGACTTTGGCTCACATTAAATGTCAGTTTTATCTGGACAACATAGTATAAATACCATGGTTCCATGGAACTACTCGGTTCTGGTGAAAAACAGCAGCTCTATCGTGCTTGACATGATGCTGACCCAGAAAGGTGTCAGAAATACTTAAAGAAGGAATGAGAGAAATGAAGGGGAGATGGAAAATCAGGCAGGAAAAAGTATCATAGGTTTTAACAAGGGAGAAAAATATGCACAGAGCAGAAAGTGGGTGGAGGCCTTTCAGAGGAGTAAGACCAGAAAAAAAGCAATGCGATGTCTCCTGATTCCTCAGCATGAGGTTCCACCAAGCACTTACCCTCGCTCCTGGCTAGCTCTGTTTCTGTGACATCAGTTACAAGTACACAACACAGCAGAAGCTGACCTGAGTGTTACAACATGAGGTGTTGGACCTTTAACAGAAAAGGCAAAAGAAATGTCCACATCACCAACAGATGGAGACATTCAATGGGAAATCCTAGATATAGTAGACACATGTGGTGGTGCTCTTTACTCTGGAAAAGTGTATGAAACAGGTGAGACATGATGCCAAGCCATATATGTATAGCACTGGAGCCAACAGGTCCTTGAGAAGACATTGTGTGTCTCATTCCAGCTCCCAAACCACCAAGAAGCCAGTATGTGGAGATTTGTCAGAAAATCTGATCTGTCTAATTTTAATTCACACACACATTTTGAAATTCTAAAATAAGATTAGATTTTCGGTGAGAATCCCAGAATAACTGAATATCTCTGAGCTATGACCTAACCCCGATACCAAACATTGAATTTACTTACTTCACTGTTTTATTAAAAAATAAATCATAAATCATTTTTCATTTCTGTTTGGTTTAGTCATTTGTTTGCTGATTTAATAAAGGAAATGTTCCTCCAGTTGTTGTATCTGGGGTAAACCCTTCAACAATGTAGTTAGAACCCTTTTTCCCTTTGGTGAAAACCCTTAACTATATAAAGAACCTATATGACTACATTAGGGTCATTAAACCAGTTACTGTGTTAAAATGCAAGTTCTTTAATCTTTTCTTTTATCAACAGTCCTTTACCTAGTTTTAGTAAAATTAGTTAGATGTAAGTTGACATTTACACTACATTGAGCTGTTAAGCTTTAGATTAGGAAATGAATAACTTTCTATAGAGAAAGATATCATTGTGATCAGTAGCAGCTTGGCATGATTTTGATAGCAGTTCATCTTTGCCAACATCACCTTTTTAAATGTACCATGGCCAGAAACTTTTTGAATCAGATCAGGTACTGAGTGCTGTGTAGAATATTTGCTCATAAGTATCTTTTTCAAAGACATAAAATCTGCATTTAAGGGAGTAACTTTAACTATTATTAACCATCAGTACAGTGTTCATGTCTCATATTCAGTTGTTTTAGTGAAATGACTATGACTGATGCAGATATGAAAGATTAAAATGTAAACCCTTTATTGTGGTACGAATTATCAGAAAAAAAAAATGAATAAATAAAATACCTACATCTACCTACTTATACTGTTAAGCATAAGTCTCCACAAGGATGAACCCAAAACCAGTAACTGATCAAGACAATGATACAAAGATACAGATAAAGATGGTCCAAGGCCTTTTTAAAAAATCTTTGGGATGTAAATGTGATGGTTGTGTGAAAAACTATTTTTAAAAATATTTATTATTTGCTCGAGGCATGACTGAAAAAGCAGGCAAACATTTTGTGGGTTTTATTTTATTTCACAGTTTTGGTTCAATCCAACTAAAGCAACACAACTTTGTGTCAAGAAACTGAGAGGATTGTTTTGAGAGTTTAAGAACACGTCCACAAGACTGTCATGCAAGAAGTTTCAGTAGATCTTAAAGATTTTCTATCAAGTACTTGCACATTGCAGGAAGTCCACATTTTTACCTGCTTCAGGACTGGAATGAAAAGACTACAATGTTGGTTGACTGGAGTCCAAGAAACAAATTACAACCAAGTCTTGAGCAACACGTGCACTGTCCTGGGTCTGCATTTACACTTATACTGAGCGCATAAATTATGTGTTTTTGAACAGAGACTACACAAATGTTCTCCTGTAAATGAAAATCACTGCACTACAATCACTACTAATGAAACATCACTCAGTTTATGGTCACCAACACTTAATATATTGAACTCAGAAAACAGTTCATCGAACTATGCCAAAATAAGCAAAGCAAACACAACTTTTGGCACGTTTTTACAACTGAATCACAAAAAGACAGAACATCAAGGAACAGTACAGTATTTTGGCCGCCTGCAGAGAAGGTGGAGTTAGAAAGCATTGGTCCATTAACCACCAGTCACCAAGTTACCAGTAAATGCCTTTGTAATGGAAACACTGAAGTAAACAAGGAGGGAAAATAAAAGGTGTGCTTGGTTAATTGGAGAACGTGTCATGCTGATTAGTGGTCAGCATAAAGTTCAAAGTCTGTCAATTTGGATTATAATATTCCCCATGCAATTTATTGTACATAACAACTGCAATCAACTCTAACACGATGAAGGTCATGCCTGACAATGGGAATTCTTTATGCAGAGAGTAACAATGGCTACTCAAGCAGTAGCTGTTTATGGAAGGCTTATGCAATCCATTTGTACATTCTATAGCAAATCTCGAACATTGTCTCTGTGTGTATTATAATTTTATAACGTATACAACGGAATATCTGGTGTATACAGTTTTCATAGTAAGGTAAACATTGGAGGATATTCTGAGAAGAAATTTATCTTATAGTTTATGTCCCTCAGGTGCTTCAGTGTTTCTACCAATAATCTACAAAAATTATCACTCAAACCCCACATTTATTCTGCAGAACACCCAAACACATGTGAAACCATGATGCGATGAAAATTATCCATGCATCTATTGTTTGCTTATTCAAAATGCAAAATCACAGCCTACCAGTGGCTCCAGACATATTGTACTGGACATGAATATAACAGGATGCATAGCAGATTGTTTGTGAACAATAGTGGTATTTTAAGGTAAAAAACATTTTTAAAAGGCCCCTCTTCGTACAAAACTAAATACAGTTTAAGATTTATTTCTGGAAAAAAATATTTGATTTACACATCTCTTGGTTCAATTATGATTAAAAAAAATCATTCAAATGGAACAATTTTGTCAAAAAAAAAAAACATGCCCTTTTTTCTCCATAGTAAAACTTTATTTGTACAATCAAAGTTATTAAAAAGAATTTGCCAGTCTGCTGTAGAAAAATATCCACTTGTCACAATGTTACAAAATAAAATGTTCAAATATATTCTAAAGGGCTTTGCCAAGAGAGGTAAGCAACAAAACTTTCATATCAGCACCAGACAAGATCTCAAAAGGAGGATTGAAACTTTTCCAAACGCTTAAAGCTGTGTACTGGCTAATGCATGCAGTTAGGAGGAGGAGAGGGATGTTCGACACTGCATGCCTTATAACCACTCATATCCCTCCCTCCTCCCTCATGAGCATCTCCGTTGAAACGTGCATAAAAACTATGAACACAGATGCCTGACAAATCAATCAGATTACTACTGATGATTGCTTGGGGGGAAAACTATCACATTTTTCAAAATAACTGGCTAGTTTAACAATAATACCCCAAATAAGCAATAATAATGAGACACAATGACTATTAAAGGGCATTTAGTGCTCCACAAGCGTGGAAATGTTTGTGTGTGCATGTGATTGAGCAAGAGACACTCATCAGCAGGGACAAAGCAACAGAAGATCCATTTAAGGAGAAGATTGTCAGGGCATGACAGTTATCATTCAAAAAAGGAAACACTAAAACACAACCCACCAGAACACATCATCACATACACATCCTCAAACTCCCTTTGAAGCCACAGTGTAAAAATACAGAACTCTTTTAGGCAAGGTTTAAGTACATAATGATGCTTGCTGTGCTAACCCAGTTAGCAATGTTACCATGAAACCTATTTCACGACGCATGAATACAAGAGTATCACAATGGACTGGATGCTGTGATATTATCCAACAGTTTAAAACCATTAAAAATTCCCTTTAAAAGAGAAACTCAGACCAGTGTCTTGCTTATTTGACTAAAGAACAATGTGACAGTGAAGCAAAATTGAAAGCCCTCACATGCATGCAAATATGTGTTAAATTATATATCAGTGCAGAACAAATTAGGCAAGTGACACATCCAGTCCAGTGTAAAGGAGACGCGTCCTCAGAGGACCGCAAGAGAAAGAACTAAAGTCCTAAGCTTGAAACTGACACTATGAGCCCTCACTAAGGAAGTGAACCTGGAATGGAAACCTCTGAAAGCGTTGCATAGTATCTCTGCTAATGGTGATCTGATAAACAGAAGACTGACACAAACGACGAGGAGGACGGTTAAAGCAGGCCTCTAACGGGACAGGAAGAGGGTCATTTGAAGGCTGACTGCAGATTTTTGAACGCAGCTTGTCTTTGTTTCTTCTCCTCAGCCTGACGTTTCTTCTCCTCCTGCTCGTTACGGATCTCCGCCTCGAAGCGGTTCGACTCATTAATGGCATGGACCTGGCACAAGAGAAATCAGCTCCTATTAATAACACGTTTTAATATTTATGGCAACTTACCAGAGTATAAAAAATAAATCATGTCAACTGTTATCTTGTGAAGCAGATACATTATACATATGCGCACACGCACGCACGCACACGCACGCACACGCACGCATGCACACATTAATTTAAAAGTTAGAGAATGTGCCTAGCCATAAACAAAGAAGGAACGGGTAGTGGAAAAGACCACCCCAAGTTGATAATTTTACATTTCCAGTTGAGGGGATGTTTTCTGTTTTTTTTTTTACTGCTTGGAGGTGGGAATTACAAGTTGCAGGCCTTTCTCACATAAGAATGTGTGCGTGTTGTCAAACATTCTCAAAAAAAGATCCAGGAAAAAAAATTGCATGTAAAAATGAAAGAACTGTCTAGAAATCCCAAAATCTAGGACCAGGTAAACTCCAATATAAATTAAGTTTTAATTTAATGCATAAATCCATTTATTGTGTACAAAAAAAAGTAAACAGATTAAGAGCCTCAGGACCTCCAAACACCTTGAGCGATTAAACTTGTTTTTAATGCCTTGAAGTAAATGGAAGAAAATGAAACGATGCATTACTTTGGCTTCAAAGAAAGACTTTGCTCCTTTCACACCCTCAGTGGACACATCAATTTCAGAAAGACGAGCTAAGACACTCAACCCACTGTCCTCAGCCAGCTCCCCTGCTGCTGCCTTCCTAAAGATCAGGAGGAACTGGAGAATGGAAGGAAAGATATCGCTTTTTACTCTTACACAATTAAATGACTGAAAAAAATAAAATAAAATAAAAATTCAGTTGTTAGAAACCATGTCATTTTACACAGCATATTAAATTTGTTTATACGATCATGTACCTCTCTGAAGTTCAGTTTGCCGTCCAAGTCTTCGTCCACCTCTTTGATCATATTTTTCAGGCCCATGTGGGTCTGTGGAGCACCAAGTTTCTCCATCATCAGCTTCAGCTCCATCAGGTCAATGAAGTTATCCTTCTCAGAGTCATACCTGCAAACACACAAGAACATTAAAATGTTGATGCTCAATCCATAAACTGAGCAGCAATGGAATGAAAAATATCTACTGTGACCTACAGGGGGAGAAAAAGGCCAATGATCACACCAAGGAAGGAAACTTCAGAATAAAACAAAGCTACATGTAATTGTTAAGCATAAATGTAAACGTATACAAGCAAGAACAAACTGCATTGTCTAAAAGTTTAATCTAGCACCTTTAAGCGTTCTTCAAATTGTCACTGCCTTTACAGGTCTATGCAGAATACTACCAAAGAAGGTGCTCATGCAGTGTCACAACACACAATCAGGAAGTGCATTAATCAAGCTACTTCCTCATGACCCCAGTTTTTATGTACGTAAGCACTCTTACACACACACACACACACACACACACACACACACACACACACACACACTTTATAAATAGACAAGGTTGCTGAAACAGCTAGGTCTAACCACTGGAGCTGTGGAACATGAGTGAGGATCTCAGGCAGAACTTTTCACATGTGTGAACATGGTCTGGCCTCCATCATTTCCACATGCTTCTTTTAAAAGAATGATAAATATAATCCTGTTGAGTAATTTGCCACCCTTTCCACCATTTCATTTTAACTAATTGTTCATGAACCTAAATACATTCAAGTGAGTACACAGTGTGTATGGGAAGTTCTCTAAGGCCTTAAGATACATTATTTTTGATGTTCCTCCATTTTGTTTAATTGTTCCCATTACTGTACTTTAATTGAAGCTTTACTGCATTTGGCTAGATCATTTACAGAAATTTTTATAAGGGGTTACAGCAAGCAATTAAGTAAAGTAAGCAAATTTGTCCATTCAGTCTGTGTTGGATAATTTAAGGGCGTATTCACACTTTGCCAGAATACTTGAGTCCTAGCTCGGATCCAATTCTGGGCTCATTTGGGGGAGGGGCTTGTTGTTATCACAGGTCTGCTTTCAGATTGAATATGAAATGCCATCCAAACCGTTGACTGATCACACCAAACCATAGACCACATTTGTGCATGCAGGTTTTCCATGTGGTACGCTAAAGGACCATCCATTTCTGAATGCATCATCAGGCAGGAATAATTGCCAACAAGGAGTATTTTTATCCAGGCACAAAGGTAAAGCTAATTACAGTCCTACACTCTGAAGAATGTTCGCCTTTATACATCAGTAAAGCATCCCATTTCCTCCACTGCCCTTAAGAATCTTTTCACCAGCATCACGAAACTTGAAACATGAAGTAACGTGACAAGCTGAATCAACCACGTTAACCAGACTGTAAAACTTACATGTTTCATGTGATGTGGACCACACTATGGTTCTGTTCATGCAACCCCAAGACAACCATTTTCAAGTGAACCAAGGATCAGGTCTCTGGAACGATCCTGGCTCAAAACAGCATTCACACTTCCCTGACTGTACTGAACCATTGAAGCGAACGGCTCCTAGCACACATGTGAAAGCAACCAAAAACTGCATACATGTATTTCCATTATGCCACTTCACCTTATTATTGCAGTGGGTCGGACAATGTAACAATGTAAATATGAAGTTTTTACATTTGTAGTTTGTTAAAGCCCTCACTGATGCACATACAGTACTGCAACTCCATATGACAGCAGATTTGGTAAGTCACCGATTCAGAGGTGCCAAAATTCCAACAAAAAAGTCCCATCAGGCAGAGAGGGAAAAAAAAATTTAACTTGACCACAAAAACCCCAGAGCATGTTGCTGGGCAAGACTATTATTTTTTTTTCCAGTTTACACTAAGCAACAGTAAGGAAACAGTGAGTCTGTTATGGTTGCTCCACTTATATTTATTATTATTATTATTATTATTAACCAAGAAACCACAGTTCACTTGTTTTCTACTGACTCAAAAGACAAGGCTTGAAAATTCATAGCACAGCTTTCACCTAGATATGAAGTGCAAGTCCCATGTTCCTTCTGTTTGCATGAATTAACTATACTGTCAGGCCAATCCTAATCCCATTCAGACTGATCATCACTTTAGCCGAAAAAAAGCTGATAAAGCAGCCTAGTTTTAGTTGTAGCAAGGGGTAAAAATCCTAAATGCTACAGCTAAGATGTAGATTTTGACAGTGCTGCTGTAAATGTTGGCACCTCAGGACGATATTATTAGCATATTATACTGTAAATGTCTAGCTCTCAGTGGGATTACTGCAGTGGGATGGTGCACCAGCATGTACTCAGTAATGGGCATTTCTGCCCCATTAGCTCAGTACCACCCACCCCTGAGCGCACCCTCTTCATGAATATGGAGTCTGGCTCCATCCATCTGTCCTCACAGCTGGCAACAGTGCTACTGTCTCTAGACAAAGGAGTCGTGCTGCTGTCTGTCTCACACCCCCAAGTACACCTTTTACCCCCATATTAACTGTGTACTGCACGGTTTCTGACAACGGCTTATTAATTATTCAGAACCTAATAAGCCTTTGTATGTGTGCGCGCGTGTGTGCTTGTTTCTGCTCTCAGTTAAGCCTCAAACCAGTTCCTAGGATGTCAAATCACCATCACACTATCCGCTACATCATGTCACACCTAACTCCAGCTCTTTATGCTTCCCAACTAAACTAAAACCTAGCTACCATATGACACTTAGCATGCTTGGTGAAAGAGATGACAGAGCAGATAAAAGAACAGGAGTTCATGTACTGCAGCTGCACAAATAGCCATCAGGCTTCCTGGGTGGCAACGAAACCTGCAAACTATAAAACCTGTGTGAGAAATAATTGTAAGGAGACTTCAGAGCTAATGTGCACTTGCCACAGTCCAGAGAACACAGAGGGAGAGAATGAGGAGGAATATAAAGTGAATTGGGTGCTTTTTCTTTATCCATGTTCCAGTCACCCAGAAACAAAAGAATAAAACAATAACAACAGAAATCAATGATGGAATAGCATGATGATTATTATCCTATAACAGCGTGTCCTGATCTGCTTTATTTCTACAAACCACAGCAGAGTTGCTGGTGATGATTTTAACACATTAATGAATAACACATTGTTCCATCACTGACATTACAACAGCTATGATTAGTTCTTCTGTTCTTATCAGTCTGTTTTTTTCCTCTAATAACAAAAAGAAAAAAACCTCTGTCACATGCAATGTTGTGGAATGTCTGCAAAACAAGATCCTGTTCTCACATGCATTAAATACATACATTAAACTGTCGTTTCATCAACCCCCCCATGAAGGTAATGAGATTTATAAAAAAAAAAAAAAAAAAAAAAAAAAAAAAAAAAAAAAAAAAAAAAAAAAAAAAATCGCAGTTAATAGTGTTAAGAGCCAAGAAAGCATACAGTCCTCAATCCTGAAGAATTTCCTGTGGTAGAAAACTTCCTGAGAGTTGCTAACACACACACTGGGACTCTAAGAAGTGTCTCCTTCCTGAACTTCCATCATTTCAGTGATTCGATGGTTCTTTAATCTGTTTATGATTATTCGTTCATCTTCTGCCGCTTAATCCTATTCAAGGTCGTGGGGGGAAGCTGGCGCCAATCCCAGCTGACATTGGGCGAGAGGCGGGGCACACCTTGGCCAATACACCGCATGGCGACACACAGACAGACAACCATTCACACTCACATTCACACCCAAGGGCAATTAGCCTAATCCCCACTGTGCATGTCTTTGGACTGCAAACTCCGCACAGAAAGGCACCTGTGCCGAACCCGGGGCTCGAACTCAGGACCTTCTGGCTGTGAGGTGACCGTGCTAACCACTCAGCCACCGTGACGCCCTGTTTATAATTAGGCTTATGTAAAATGTAAGTTTTATTAAGCGGTTGTCGTACCGCAATAGAAACTTGATATTTAATATTTTAAAACTAGGAACAGATTAATATAAATCCCTGATTCTAATACCAAAAGCCTAATTTGCTAGCAATCCCCACAAACGTAGCTTTTCTGAAAATATGATGCAACCTGCTGCCAGCCAAAAGTCACACGATTTTCATGCTCATGCAAACTTAGAGAATTTAATAAATATTCGTGTTAAACTTTAACCAGGTCACTCGAATTGATCCAGTAAAAGGGGCTCAACGACATAGGAGCTAGTTGTGAAAAGCACCATTTTTGGTAAACATTCCATGATGTGATGTGGCACATAATACTGTGTAAGAAACTTTGTAGTAACTCTGTACACTACAGTGTAGTAGTGAAAATCCCAGGGAGGAAGAAGTAGTCAGCCTAAAAATCAGTTTCACTAAGTGCAACTGTGAGGAACTTGAAAGCAGAGCTCCATTTTGACCAAATAAGTCTAGCTGTGCACCAGAGTGAATGAGGAAACTGGCCAAAGCCACATTTCCTTGTGTAGAGCACGAAGGTAAATGGAGTGCAATCAGTTTTCCTGTAGATTAAAACTCAGTGTTGACTCAGAAAGGACTTCCTGTTGCTGAGTAAACTCGGTTATTATTAAAAATGTATCGTGGTTAATTAGGAAGCTCTGTAGAACATGTAAATGATGAAATCCTAAAAAGTGGTATGCAAACCATTCCTGATCAGATCAAAACAATACAACACTGTTAAGAGCTCAATTATAAATGAGGTTACATGGGTGTTTTATGCATCTTGGTAGCGGTCTATAAAACATCACTTGCAAGCCTGAAGGTTACCTCATTATATTTCTTATCCATTTAGAAACTGGATATGCAATCTGATATGGTATTTGCGTTAAAAATGCGCGACTGAAAGGGCATTAGGAAGCAGTTTGAGTTAAACGTCTTCATGACAACTTGTAAGATAAATAATAAATCCCATAAATCAAGAGTTAATGCAGAGGTGAAACCACGTTAAAGGAAGCCTCAATACTGACAATATTCAGTCTCCATCTCTTTTTCACTACACTATGTGGGAAGGTGAAAATGGGTTTACCAGGAGGACTCAGCTACGAGTAAAACACAATGCACTGTTCTCTATGTCAACCAGGATTAAGCATGCCTAAACATGAGTAAAAGCTGAAGATCTTTAACTTTTTTTTTTCTTTCTTATCTTCAACATGGTCTTTGCGTCTCGGTTCTTCGGGCATGGTAGACAGAGACATGAGCAGTGCAGTCTCCAGTGAGCAGGTTTAATGAGGGTGTGAAGCCCTGTCTTTTTCTGAAGGGAATAACTGAATGTTCAGAATGCATCCTGCCAGGAAGACGAGTTAGATTGCTGAGATGGAAAGCCTGGCCAATAGAGTAAGGAGGGACTCAAGAAATGGAATGAGCACAAACGTGCAGAAACAGGTCCTTTAGAAAGCTAGCCAAGCTAACTGCAAAAGCCAATAAATGATCTCAAAATACTTGCTAGCTTTGACAAATTGCTGTGACATAAAACGAGGAAAACAGCTTGGGATATGCTGTTATTAGGAAAATAAACACCCCAATGTTGATTAATTTCCAATAATGCAATGTCCTGAAGCACCACTTATAAAACAGAACTTGCGGTTAACATTTACTCATTTAGGAAAGAATGATGTGTCATAGTTGGCATTAATTTGTAGTTATATTTTATGCTATGGAACACAAGTTAGTTCCTGTTATGTTTTCGTACATTATAGCAGCTATACACAGTTACTCCTTTACGTGCCTCACTAATTTTCACTTATCTGGGTTGGAGGGACACAGACACGTTACAGAGAACCTGCAAAGAGCAACGTCCTCCGTTTTGAAGATTGCCCCATGGTAGAAAACTTACTGACCGGTGCAAAGCACTGAAACTGCAGTGTTATTTAAATACAGAAAGATTAAATAAATGTTTCCTTACAGAAAGTTTCACCACATCAATGATATGTTGTTCTTTGAAGTCATTTAGTAGCACGCATTCTAGCTTGTTTATTATTAGGCTTGGATTACGTGCAGCATTCCACATCCCACCACACTGATTTGGGGCATCCTTACTTGACGGGATAAACCGTTTTGATCTATTAAAGTGGGAACTACCCCTGGTCCTACAGGATCACAATTTTTTTTTTTTTTTTTTAACGTCATGTTAATTAGCCGACCATATTTGTAAGAGCATGAAACGACAAAATAATTAGGCTCCAGTACTCCAGGACTAGGTTTGAGAACCACTAGATTATTATTACATACCAAGAATGCGTGTTTCACGATATAGCCATTCTACCTCAAGTGCACCATGTCCCATTTCAAAGTATTTCATTATTGCATTTGATACTCGCTATTGGCTATTTTGTCACAAGCCTCAGGCATAATTTGCTCCTCTGTAAGCAAATTACACTGTAGAGCAGGTAATTTCAGTTTTTCCGCACCAAGCTTTCTTGTACGCAAACTTTCACAGAACCAAAAGATATGCTGATACGCGACAGTGTGTGGTGGCTCTGTGGGAAAGGTTTATACTGTGGGATTGTTCACAAAGTGGAGTTAATAAATGGAGAACAGTGGTTTCTAGTGAGGGACAGAACGTTCTTCCAGAATTGGATACACAACTGTTAACTGTTCACACAGTGGCATACTTTTTCCCAGAGAACCTCACTGTTCTTCTGCGACATTTATTCTGGATGAAGGTACTCCCTTGTTCTAGATTTCACATAACGTGAAGAGATCCTTTCAGGAGATAAAGGCATTTGCAAGCCTTCAGCTGGTCTCTAGATCAAGGACCAGAGGAAATACTGTTGCGTCTGTTAAGATATTTACCTCGAACATAATCCAAGAT
The DNA here is from genome assembly GCA_030068315.1 of Chrysichthys thysi. Lineage (NCBI taxonomy): Eukaryota > Metazoa > Chordata > Actinopteri > Siluriformes > Claroteidae > Chrysichthys > Chrysichthys thysi. The sequence continues at coordinate 10,280,320 of JAQLOM010000038.1, read as the reverse complement.
CCAGTCACATTAATCACTGAACATTTCCAGCATTTACAAAAATTTTGTTCCACGTCTCATCATTTCAATCAAGAACCAACTTCTGCTAGACGGAGGCAAATCACAGCGTGTTTCCTTGTTCTCAGAGCACTGAATTCACGTTCAAAGCAAAGCTTAAAAGCATGACTACATCTTGTCTAATTTGAGCTGAAGTCACCCTAACATCAAGATATTTATATCCTTTCATGATATGGTCACACTTACTGAAACCAGAAGTTAGAGATAACTGCGCAGAGACAAGTTTTAAATCGGCCTGAATTAAGGGGCTGCGATTGATTCATGTTTGCACAAGCATGGTATGGAGAATAACAGAGTAGGCAGCTAGATTGAAAGGTTTAGTCATGTGGGAAAGCAGCCAGACAGTCCAGTTTGATTCCAGGTCTTCACTCTACTGATCATGCTCACCTTCTCCCTCTGCCAATCTGTGACTTAGCCAGTACAGACAAGGGAAAACCCTGGCTCGCTGACACACAGCTTGAGTAAAATTCTCTGTGATAGCCTACTTATGTTACAGATGTGTTTGATCAGAAGCACATACATGTATAATGGAGCTGTGTGCAGAGAGAGAGAGAGAGAGAGAGAGAGAGAGAGAGAGAGTGAGTATTTGTGCATATGCATGTGTGTAACATAATTCATTTATTTGTTCTGTCTGCCACAACAGCAGCACAGTCTTCACTGTCAACCATATACTTCACATGGTTTGGGATGAAGATAAAATACAAGGGCAAATTAATTTATCAATGCTCTGGATTTATAGACTACTTGACCATTTTTTCAAATATCCAATTGTCAAGAAGTATGGAAAACATTTAATACTTCTAATACTTAAAATAATTTTAACATTTAATATTTAATACTTAATACTGGAACTTTGCAGCATATCTAAATGAAGTTAGTATGTTGTTTGGTCTCTCCGAGGTCCTTACCTTTAAAACAAAGTCCAAGCTCTTAAGCATGGCGATAATACATTTGCTAATTTCAAGAGAAATCCGTGATGAACTGTGAACCTATGTAATGCAAAGCCATGTCTCTGTGTACAGGCTCTTCTCTCTCTAGGCTTTGTACAGACAGCTATAGTACCTATTTAACCCTAGGCTCTTCTCTCTCTAGGGTTTGTACAGACAGCTATAGTACAACTTGCTATAAGACTTCATCCCTCTGCTTAACTAACCACTAAGCAGGGTCTCATCTGTGCAATGAAGCGGTCACTGGTGTCACATATAGTAAACATCTAGGTCAGGGGTTCTTAAAGTATGGGACATACCCACCGGACCTGAATTTGGTCGTGCTCAAAAAAGTTTAAGAACCACTGATCTAGGTGAAGAAAATTTTTCAGGAAATGGTCCTTTATAGAAGTAGTTTTATTCCCAGGAGCAGTCATGGTTTATTCAGACCACCTGGCTGGTCATACAGGGAACCATGTGGGACATGTCAGACCTGATGTAAGTTCACACAGTCAATTTTAAGCTGCTTTTAAAAGAAAGCCATGTGGTGTCCACAGCTTCCGGCCAGCTGTGAGACTTCAGAACTCGGTCCCACTCCACACAGGGTCACGGGAAACTAAAGAGCTCATTTGTTCCTTTACTTTTTTCCCCTAAACTTTAAACACAGAGTCAACTCAATTACAAGGCAAGCTAAACCATGCACAGTTAGTTGTAATGATGCTCTGACAAATTTCACAAAAGGGTTACAACCAGGAAAAATGCGTGGCCATTTTGAATAGACATTATTATTATTATTATTATTATTATTATTATTATTATTAATAATAATAATAATAAATATTTCAAACGGTCATCCATAGAAACTTTGTCTCCATCTAGTCACTGTATATCAATATTTTAATTTATTTATTTTTAAATGAGGATAAATTCCAAGTTCCCAACATCAAGCATCACTAGTTTGGGCTTCAGAGCCGACTGCAGCTACATCTTAGTAAACATCTGATGATCTTAAAGTAAGTTATTCACAACAGACATTTATTAAAGGAAACCATGTGACATTCTTCAAATGTATTATAATGTGCATATGTAGCTGGGCAGCATGATGCATGTCAAATGTTAATTAAAGACAGGCTGAGATTCAAAGCAGGAATGCACACTTTAAATATCCCAAACAGGATATTCCCATCACTAAGCAATGTTTCCCAATTCTTAGGTCAACTGACCATAATTATTAATAAACATCTAAAACGTGGTAGATCTTGATAGCTAGGGATATATGACTACCAATAACTGGATGAGTATTGGACTTTCACATGCCATAAAATTTGGAAGGTGGTTAATTCACCTGATTCATAGCTATTAAATCACAGGAGTTTAGCACAGCTACCGCTCAGACATTTCCCACTTAAAAGTTCACACTGCACCATCTGTAGTTACAGCCTGAATGCCAAAATGATTTTTCACAACAATTAGACTTATGAAGCCCTCTAAAGAGCAACTTTAGACAGTGGCTCAACTATAAGGAGAGGAAATGAATCAATCACTCAGCACAGAGCTGCAGAGGAAATCATTTCACAACCCATCTCCATTTCAACATATTCATATAAACTGGAGAAGTATGAAGCAGAAATAACGGGAGCAAAACGATAAAGGATACCAGCAGCGAAAGTAACCACACAGATAGAGTCAGATCTATATCGTTCAACATTTGTGGGCGTCATACAAAAGCATTCACATAGGAAACTTTCGACACATCAGTAGCACAGGCACCTGGGCTGTTAGTTGTTTACTTGTAGTTGCTTGTTGGGCAAGCAGATTCAACAACTAGAGGAAGAAAAATAATCTCTAGTTCTTCCTGACTGACTTTCGTAAAACCAAAATCTTTCATTTGGTATGCATGTTCAAAGCACTTCATGGTGTCACAATGCACCTCACTGCTATAACTACAGCACACTACTCATTCAGAGTCCCACCACCTGCTGCACTACACAAATCGGCTGAAGCAATTTGGCTGATGGTAGCACAGTTAAACAGAGAGAAAATACAGATGCTAACAAGCTTTGAATAATATATAATTTTATATGCAATGCAAGGGCAAAAGTTTTGCCAAGTATTGTCAAGGGCACTAATAGCTTTACCACTTTTTAGCCTGGCCAGATGGGTCTCCAGCCAGCCAAGGTGAGCTTGGGCAAGCACACTGGAGCTTTTACTTTCCAGGTGGACTAGCTAAAGAATTTCTGACTTGTCCACACCGGACCTAAATGGTGTCTGCCAACATACTTACATTTAATGTAAGAAGGTACAGACAAAGAAAGAACAGTCTTGCGTTTCCCTGCAATACAGAAAGTATATCAAATAAGCACAGCACTGAATGTAACAGTTGTTCACGCTGCCCCTGAGAACCATTGTGGCAATATTACTCCTAACAGAGCTTCATAGTACCTTATTTATTGTCCAAATAGGTGCAACAAGACAGAGCTTTTGCTCAGAATTAAATTAAAATGTAATTTAGTGGTAAAAACATTGAAGACGGACCACTTTATTCATTCATGATTCTAAGCCGAACGCAATGGTCACCTCGATGAAATCTTTTATTCTTCAAGTGGCTTTTCCACCAGGCAAACACTATTCACATTCAGTCTAAATGCTACAGTCCAAATAGGTTGTTGCGAGTGAAAACAAGTCTGTTTCTACCTTTCATTAAAAACACTTCTAACAGCGTTAAACCATGTTTACATTTGGGATAATAAGACCCTTAGATTAAAGTGATTAAAATCTCATAAAAAGGGAGAAATAAAAATAATCACAAGAAACAAAAACAGTCCTGTGTATGGTTCAAAGCCAAACCCCAGCACTGCCAGATACACTACACTCTCCAATCAATCAGGACTGCATATCAGCAACTTTACAAACTCCACCTACCCATGAAGCCCTTCTCTGCAATGAGATGCAGATACATTTATGCACAGCTATGCACAAGTATAAATCAGACATGAGTAACTACTTTATCATGCTATGAATCATTGTAAAAGTACAGAATACATTCCACCACTTGTTTAAACAAGTCAGATCACTTCACCACAGGGAAACACAGCTTATTAAAAAAAACAAAAACAAAAACACACACACAACAAACTCCAGATACTTCAAGTTGTGCCACTCCACACAGCCTCTCTGTCAAAATTTACCAAGAAATAAACAAATGGTTACTGGTGCATTCATGCTACTTTTGTGTTTCAAATTAAAATCAGTAAAAATTATGCTTTTAGATAACAGTACGAGTACTGCAACAGTACTTGCCGTCAGTAAAAGTAAGCCTTTAATAAAGCAAATGGAAGTGGAGGCGTACCTGCTGTTGAGGACACTTCCTCTGCTGAGATTACAAACCAGGTGATTTATCCACCTGCATCAGCCAATGACTGCAGACAGCTCAAAAACCGAAGAGCTTATTTTTAGCAGTGTCCGAGTGCACGACAGCTAGAGGGAGAACGTATAAAACCTGAGAATGAACAGCCTGGACACAGTATGCATTAGGGAGGCCAGGTTTGGGAGAGCTGCAGTCACAGGCGTGATAACGAATCAACCATGCACTGAAAATGTGCATATGGCTGTTCTGAAGAAGTGGCCAAGTTTCTATTCATCCTGCTGCTTCTCTGACTCATTCAGTGGTGTGGACTTGTGGGCTGAGTCATACGTAGGGGGGGTTGGAGGTGTGAGGCCTGACAATATTCTTGCTTTTATAAATAAAAATAGGAAGAAAAAAAAAAAAAAAAAAAAAAAAAACAACCCACGTCACAGCTATCAAGGTCACACAAAGACGATAGAGCAAACGCAGTACAACTTCAGACACAAGTTCTCACTGGCTTTTAAAAACTAGACACCTTTTCTTCCTTTGTCAAAATGTTAACCATCTTGCCCAGTTGAGGAAGAACAGATGAGCTTTATTCTAAAGTAGGAACATAAGCACTGTGTTCAAGGTTCAAGGCTATTGGTGGGCAAAGAACATCACCATTCATTTGTTCATAGAAGACCTGACCTAACAGAGCATACAGGCTTCTTGTATGCACAGGGGCTGTGGAGGAATGAGGAAACGGGCAATTTGGAAATAATCACATCGTTTCGTTCCCCGGGGGAGCACAGAATCTCTATTTAGGGATAAAGAAAAGATGACCTATAGGGCAAGCGTTAATCTCAACACTCTCTTATTTTATCAAGTTAGGCAGCAGCATCTCATGGATGCGATACATTTTTGCCAAATTAAAAGCCTACTGGCCTGCCAAATCGACTGCTACAATGTAGAAATGAGAGAATTCGAGCGATTAAAAAGTAACGGCAACTTTCAGGAGGTGCTGAATTCTTTTAGGAAATGTCATGACTTTACTGACCATGATTGTCATAATAAAATCAATGAAAACCTTCAGAAAGTCATATCTCTTGAGAAAAATTTCTTTAGAAATGGTCATCTGACCAGAATACAGGCCCAAATTCTTCATATGGCTCAAGACTTCCACACATCTACCACTGCATTCCCCTGAAATGCGTCATTTAAAGTTCAGAATGTCCATGGGGGAGACAGACATCCAAACTAATCCAGAAAACAGGAGGGGGGGCTATAGATTATCTGTATGGTTAGTAGTAACTGCATTAAACTGAGTTTAAGCTCATCTGGCTCGGTGAACTCATCTACATGGAGCTGACAGTGTTTTGGCATTGGGTTGAATTTCAGAACTCTGGGCATGAGGCAGGAAAATACCCTAGATGGGATCAAAGTCCATCACAATCCAGCATGCACACATTCACTGATTTATACCTGGGGCCAACTGAGTGCAGATAAACAACCTATCTACCAATATGTTTTTGGGAGGCGACAGTACACCGGAGAACCGGGAGGAAACCCACACGGACATGATTGTTAATAATTCAGGCTGTCTAGGCTTAATTACCATCACAGGTTATGTCCGCTGAAAAATCATACACTTTCATGATACGGAAAGGACTCATTTTTTGTTTTAAAGCACCAACATCAAGTGTGTGACATTATAACAAGACATGACATGTCCAAGACACAGCATTCCAAGCTACTCTGTATGTTATCTTAGAGAGAAGAGGTCATGCGTATAAAGATGTAATGTCAAATGTAGGAGCACATGTCTTACATCTGCTTTCCCAATTTAACACGAATGTGTCTTAAAGAACCCAAAGATCCCCCTCAAACAGCACAGCGCCAATGAGCACAGAGTGAACTAGGCAGATTGTCTTCTTTATTAACCCACTAATAGAGAAGGACAGAACCCAGCCGTGCTGGCCACATGGCTCTTGGAGATTGTGATTATCTCGCTAACCATATTATACAGAACATTAAAAAGGCTTGAGAGGATAATATATAGTCTTTGAGGATCTCTGAACATGCAGATGAAATTCCAGAGTTCTCAGTACACAACACATTCGTCCTTGCAGGTATAACTCACCTTTCACAGGTTAAATAAATAATAATAGCCTGTAAGAAACAGTGCAAAAACAGCAGGTCTGTGCAACAGGTTCCACAGGTCGATTTCCTGACAGCAACACTTCACATGGGCGTGTTGGCAGTTTCAGCAAGTCTGCAAAATCTTACATACAGGCAGCTCTTTCATACACATTAAAAAGTACATTGTACACCAGAGCAAAATCCTATTAAGAGTCTGCCATGCTATAGTAACTTGTACTGACTATGCTTGGACTAAGCTAGCTATAAATGTCGCACAATTTTTCATACAGGATTTGCATTTACATGATGCAGATCCTGAACTGGGGTGTTGAAATAAATGTGTGTTAAAAGGCCCAAAGCCAGAGCAGAGCCAGCATCGCTCCTCTCATCTGTTCTCAAAGCATGGCTTTGCTCTACACAGAGGCAAACCTAAAGGTTAATCTATACAAATGAAAACTGTTATAACATCAAAAGAGATAACACCGGCAATATGCTGAAGTAATAATGCAGTCAATGCGATTGTGGATGAAAATCTGCTGCAGAGAATGAAAAGATTACTGATAAATCTCAAATTAAAACTTCCTAGTAGACACCTGTTGCACGATTACATTATAGAGACACCGCAGCATAACATTCAAGTATAACACACCATCTATAGGCAGAGCGTATATAATTTGACAGCTTGCTGATGACATACAGAACCCCACCCTACCCTTCCCTGGGAACACTTCAGTTTTCATTTATAACCTCAGGCAACTCATACTTTAGCACACACACAATGTACAAGTGCAGTAAATCAATCTGAGTATGTGTGTGAATTTTAATTATTTAAAACATTATGAATTCAGTTCTAGGATTTTACACCACAAAAAACAAGCAGTAGCTCTGTTTTTCATAAAACCTGGAATGTGAAAACAGGAGTGAGGAAATAATCCTATGTGAGGAATAAAACATGACAGGGCATGCTAATCATTTTTTTATTATTATAAAAATAACACCATATGCTTTTAGCACATATATAGTTACATCTAATTTAGTGGAATGACGGCAAAGCAAGTTCCTGTTATCACTTATATCATAGCAGCTATAAACAGCCGTTAGTGCAAAAACCATAAGGTCTAGTCCTTTATACATGATGTTCCCCATGCTGGCAAAACCTAAAGTTACAGCTTTACTGTTGACTCACTTGGAAAACTCCTAAAAACACTTAGCATCTCCCAAAAAAAAAAGAAACACCTTTCCATATCAACAACTACACAGTTTAAATCAATTTGTGAGCACCCACCATACAATATAGAAACAATATTACAGAGCCAACATTAAAATGAATGGATCAATATGAACCTGTTCTCTGTAGCCGGCACTGTCAGACCTGTGCTGTTAATGAAGATTAATCACACTTTCTTATCAATCAGAACTGATAATTCATCAATGACACAAAATAATAATTAATGTTTCATTAATGAAATATTTGTGTGTAGTGTGTGTACATTATCCCCCTTCCAGTACATTTAACTGAATCCCTAATAGCCTCCTACTCAGAATAATACACCCTTAAATAGTCCACAAGGTGATGGCTAAAGAAAATAAGGTACGCCATAAATGACACAAATTTAGTTGGAACCATTTGTTCATAATCAAGCAACCACAAAATTGGCCAAAAATTGATTATGAAATAAATTAGATGCTTCCATAGTCAAAGTGTTAAGTGACTACATATGGAACTGTAAACATATTAAAGTGCATTTTCTTTCCTGTGAATACATTAATATTAATAGTATTGAGAGCATTCAAACTGTGCAATCCATTCTGATTCATTAACACATGCTAAAGCACAGTATCTGGGTCATAAATCAAACCAAAGTACAATCAGTACAAAGGTACAAATCTCCAGAGGGGCATTCACTCCTCTGCACCTACACAATAGTGAGCTTATCGCATGGGGGAAAAAAACAGTACATGTAAAAGGTCAGGATAAAAAAAGAGAAAAAAAAAAAAAAAACATTTTAGGTCATTTGGTTAACGTTTAACTATGGTGGTCAGTAAGCCACATGCCTTTTGCCACAACAATGCAAATGGCAGATTTGTCAACTGTTAGCAGAACAAAGATCCTGAGAAATGTATACAACATGAGGTCCGAATGAAAGAACTGGTTCACGTTTCTATTTTTTTTAATAATGGAATAAAACACTGCCAGAGTAATTGTTCAGCCTATATGAGCCACTCTCCTCTTTTCTGATTAGATCTTATGCTTCCTGCATGGGCAGCTAAACAAAATGAACAAAGTGACCCCACCTATGTGACAAACTCAAAGTCTTACAATAGCAAACAAACCTTACTTTAAAAAAAAAACAAAAAAAACAAAACACCTTTTTATCAACTGACTAGCCCAGATAAGAGTCTTGCATAATATTCCTTCTCCAGGCAAAATTGACTGGTCATAAACCTAAGCAGCAGTGAAACGAGTGCTGAGAGCTCATTTACAGACAGCACATTACAACACCCTTAGGGAGCCATTATTATTGTGAACCTGTTATTTCTGCACCTGGGGCAGCAGCAACTGCAGCTTTGGTAAAGTCCTTCACATGGGAGCATAAGAACATGGAAAGAGCTCTGCATCTGTTACGTGGCATGAAATCTGCCAGAAAATGGGCTGCTCTTGACAGGTTATAGCAGTCCAACAGCTGTTCATAAAGAGGCAATGGACTCAACAAGGAAGTCCCTCTTAACTGTAAGTTACAACAATGCAAGTTCCTAAAATCCCAAAACCCTCTTCTTGCAAAACAAGAAACATCCTCACAAGTACATAGTCCTAAAAAACGCTTTTGTTCACAGCTCTGTCCAACTGTATAGTGGACGATTGTCTGTGGCCGTACAAAGACAGCTCTGTCTCTAGCGCAGAGAATGAAGCAGCCCAAGTGTACAGAGGAAGTATGGGACTCTCTGGTCTCAATGCAACATCTCCTTTTAGAAAGACACTGGGCTTATGAACCACAGCTGCTTGTCTCCAAGAAGCCAAGAGAACGTCTCCAGAGCATTCCCATGTTCATGCAGGATTTAGGCCTCCAGAGCTCAGCAGGGACCCTGAAGAAATTTTTGTAATTGGGTTTGGCATGAAAGCACTCCTGCATCGAGCTCAGTGGAACAAGAATGCAGGCCAGAAGGGGGTGTAGCTTTATATTTTCATCTTCTTTCTTGGCCACACTTCCTCTTGGAACCACTCGTTCAACACAATTAAACGTCTAGGCCACAATTTGCACGCTGTCCAAGAAGAACGTAAATATACACCAAGTTACACATTTTTACTAGAACACTGAATCTACATCAAAGAAATGATCTCACCCTGGAGGCATTAGGTCGTTTGACTCTGTAAATGTGCATGTGTGCGCGCGCGTGCATGTGTGTCTCAAGCAGCACAAGAAAAGGCAGTCTGGGTGGGGCTGTCCAAGATCTTGGAATTATGGAGACACACCTATAGAGTGACACACGCTTGTGTGCTTTTAAATATCACTTCCCACACAAATGCATGCAGTAGATGCTCTGAAGCAGCTGAAGATTGCATTGTGACTTTAGGTGATGATTAGAAATTAGTTCCACAGCACGAGCAAGTGAACGATAACCTGTTAGGAACCTGTTTGGTTGTTTTTTTTAAGACTGCACTGCTATGGCGTGGAACCCATACTACATCTGCTCTCCATGAGGGCATCAGCCTGTGTGTGTGTGTGTGTGTGTAGGCTGAGGAGGGCTCAGTTAGACAGCACTGTCAGGACCTGTGGAGGTTTTAATCACCACCGTTATGCCCATGCCCCCTCTGTGCGCGTGTACTTACTGTTTAAACATTTTCTCCATGTCCTTGATCTGCTTCCTGGAGAACTCCTTGAACTCGGTGTACGGGTTGAACACCTTCATGCTGGGCTGCTGCTGCTCGCCCACCCCCTCGTTCAGCTCGCCTCGCCGCTGCAGTTTGGCTCCCAGCTCGGAGTCGGCGTTGGCCGTGCTCGGCTTCTCGTGCGCGCCGTTCTCATGACCCTCGTCCACGGCGTGCGGCTCCTCCGCGCCCTCCTCGATCTTCAGCCGCCGGTGAAGCTTGGCTGACAGCTCGTCCGAGGCCATTTCACTCTGTTTACCTGCTTATCACAAGCTCATCCACATGGATTATAACACACGGCCGTCTAACGTGTCCAGTGAGTGAAACCTTGAGAGTGTGTGTGTGTGTGTGAGTTTAAACTGCACCGCAGGAGATTAATGACGCCGGACCACAGAGCATCCAGCGACCTACACAATTCAAACAGAGAGCGCGCGCCTGTGTGGGGAGCTCGCGTGAACAGCAGTGGAATAACTACGCGGCTCCTGGTGACGTCACGTCAAGCCACGCCTTTTAAAGCGACCACACCCAGGAATACGAGTGAGGTTTCATTAATGAAGTACAGGTACTTTCTTTTACAACAGTAGCTGCTTAAAGCGTTGTACATACTTAAAAAATAAAATTAAGGTTAAACATACAGAAAGAGCACCATAAATAAAGATTAAATAATAATAATAATAATAATACAGTAATTGGTATCTCTACTACTACTACTATTATTATTATTATTATTATTATTATTATTATTACTATTATTATTATTATTTTGCTAATACTTCTATTATTATTATTATTATTATTATTAACAACAACAACAGGGCGGCACGGTGGCTGAGTGGTTAGCACTGTCGCCTCACAGCTAGAAGGTCCTGGGTTTGGCACTGGTGCCTTTCTGTGTGGAGTTTGCATGTTCTCCTCGTGTTCGCGTGGGTTTCCCCCCGGTTTCCCCCCGGTTTCCTCCCACAGTCCAAAGACATGCACATTGGGGATTAGGCTAATTGGCGACTCTAAATTGGCCCTAGGTGT
>JAQLOM010000038.1:10250256-10260795 GCA_030068315.1 Chrysichthys thysi | reverse complement strand
ACACACACACACACACACACACACACACACACACACACACACACACACACACACACACACACACACACACTCACCGTCCTCTCACTTAGCTCCAAAGCATCAGACAGGTCCAGCCTTGCTGTGCGTTCCAGTGCTGCTTCACTCAGAGCCTCAGGGAAGGCAAAGCCACTCTGCATGAAGCAAACCAACACTTATAAATCACCTACAGTATGTAACCTGGTCTACATGCAACCCCCCCCCACACACACACACCCTGTACTGCTATCTTTGTCTAAACCCAACCCTAAACCTAACCTCAGTAATGAAAATGAAACTTTTTGGCTCTTTTATTTTTATTTCAACACTTTCCTTGTGAGGACCATTCACATGTCTACACCAGGCCAAAACTGTCAGATCTTACTATCCTTTTGTGAGGACATTTGTTCCTCATATCAGTACAAAACACTCACACACAGAGAATGTAATGTTTGTATGTGCACATTTAAAAAGAGACATATACAACGTCTCACACCAAAGGAGGCTTCATTATTAATATAAATGTAAAGTTACAGTTATACCATAGAGCTGAAGGAATCTCTTTGTGCTGCAGATCTCTTGAGCCTTTGAGCATTCATTTGAACCTGTTTCTTTTGGTCCTGTCTCACTGGCTCCCTCTGCTGGGCCAAGACCTCTACAAACACACAATGCTACAAGTGACTTCAGCACAGTGACTTTCCACCAGTGTACCCTTCAAGTATGTATACAAGGTCGCCAACAAGGTGTAGTGCAACTCACTGCAGGGCCACTTGTGCTCTACAGCACTGATCCTCTCTTTCATCGCATTTAGGGTTTCCTTGCCCTGACGTTTAATTTCTTCACGACGACAACCTTTGCACTTGGAGACCTGATTAGGCAGATGGCTGGGACCAACCATAATGGCCACATCCTGAAAAAACAAAGCAAGCAGAAACTGTAATACATGTCTTCTTGTAGAACGTTTTGCTGACATTAAATAATTGGATTCAGTTTGACTACTAATGATAGGAACAGCATTCCAGGACAACTCCAAAGAGAGAAAAAACTTGACATCACTAACTGAATATCTAAGCATAACCAGCTTTCATAATAAATAAGGGAGGTGAAGTAAAAGAAGATTGAATGATAGTTCAGTCGATAAGACACTGCACTATCTCACCAAAGTAACTACGCTACTTAGTGATACCAATGCATATGAATCACAAAGGCACGATCACACCATTAGCACTAGGAAAGATATCACAGACTACTTAGAAAAATTAATGTAGAAGTTATCAATCAAAATACTGGTACTATTCATGAAGCATTTAGTTGACAATATTCTAGACTCCTATTGGATTTAAATGCCTTTGATCTTCTCATCCATATATCATTATATTAGGTTTATTTATATATTTTTTCAGGCTTAAATGCAAGTACTTTTTGAAATCCCTGTCTTAGACACATCTACTCAAGAAAATTTGGGCAGCCTCATAGGCTATAACCAAATAGCCTATGGTGTATAATCAAATCTATAAAAATCTACAAAAAATATGGTTGCTGATGGCCCCTAAACTACCCTTAGATATCTATTATAAGTAGGTTTTGCGAACACATTTTTTTTTTCCAATTTTGTTCATGGTTATCAAACACATGCTACAGATGTGGAAGATATAGATATGGTTGGAAAATACTAGAGTATTTCTTTATTCCTAGGGAAAAAAAACATAGTCCCTGCATGATAAGAGTCATGGGTCTTAGATTTAAATTAAGCTCACTTTCAAAATGAGGCTGGATGTATACTGGATGTTTCACCTTAGTGTGTGGGATTGTTAGAGGAAGAAGGCCTGTGTTTTCTGTCCTCTCCTTCTTTAAATCTTCTTCTGTTCTTCTAATAGCAGTCATGAAACAGAGAATTAGTAACATATGGACTTTAACAAAATATGGATGATTAGATATGATGAATGTAATAATGTATATGTGTAGGAGATTGTATCGTCATCATACACCAGTTTCTCTCTCAATGTCCTCAGTTCTTCTTCTTTCTGCTCAAGAAGCTCAGAGGTCACGGTTAGCTTCTGTGTGAGCATGCTCAGTTGCATTCTCTGATCCACTACTAAAGCTTTGTGTGTCTCCAGCTCCATTTTCTGCTGTTCATTCAGTTCTCCTATACACAATAATTGCTCTATATATTAATAAAGGCTGTATTGGCTGTAGCAATAATTTTCTATTTGTCATAGATGAGTGAAAATAATTAATTAAATGTCATAATTGATTAAGAGTCAATTAATTGATAATCTGCTTGATTTGAAATTTTTATTTATAATCAACTGTAAGATACATTAAAAAAGTATAACAAGCTTTATAAAAAATACTCATCACCAGTGTATTCATTTATTCCTTTATCTAACATCATGTTATGCCATATACGGTACCTGTGAGGTCAGACAGGCAAGCATGGGCGTGGGCCAGGTCACGACTGAGAGATGCAATAACCTCACCTTGCCTGACCACTTCCTGTTGGGACACTCCAAGTGATGACCTAAAAGAGAGAGTCATGCAGTGAATTATCAGAAAAAATGATGACTAATTGCTAGTTTCAGTAGGCAGCTCATGCCCGGATTGAGCCTGAGCTTAGATTACGCTCTGTGCATGTTTTTCCCACACCCATGTCTGCGTCTTATGATTTCTCTAGTTTCCTCCTTCCTCTCATTAACTAAGCCAAAGTGCCTAATGGTGTTAAAAAGTGTGTGAATTGTGTGCATGGGTCACTAAAATGAACGGGTATCCAATACTGGGTGTATTCCCACTTTGTGCCCATTTCATTGTGATCTTGACCAGGATAAAGCGGTTACTTAAAATGAATTAATGAATGAAATGATTCCAGACTTAGGAACATTCAAATGAGACATCACTCTGAAGGAATAAAAATATATTCAAAACATGCAAAGAGTATATTTTAACTCAGACACTTACAACAATGCTCAATCTAAAATATCTACAAGTAGTTTTTATAAAGGCCCAGTGTTTTATGTGATCTCCAGCTTCTGTGTACTGATTTACCACTCAGATGTTCTCTTGGGATCTACACAGGTGTTCACCTTCTCACATAGTGCATAGCACACCACATCAGCACACCACAAATAGGCTTTCTCATATTCATAACAGTACTACAGGTTCAGCATCTGATTATGTATCTCTTATTATACTTGCATGTTCTTACCTTATTCTAATAAACGATACCTTTTTGAAATGAAATGTATTACAGCATTTTATCTAAGTTACAATAATCAAACATGATGCATAAATGTTTGGACAGTGACACAATTTTTGTCATTTTGCATGTGTACCCTAAACCACAATGCAATCAAGATGTGATTGAAGTGTACACTCTCTTCCATTATTACATTATTGTCATTTGGCAGATGCTCTTATCCAGAGCGAGTTACATTTATTTTATGTATACAACTGAGCAATTTCAGGTTAAGGGCCTTGCTCAAGGACCCAGCAGTGGCAGCTTGGTGGTGCTTGTATTTGAACTCCCAACCTTCCGATCAATAGCCCAACGTCTCAACCCCCTGAGCTAGCCACCTTTAATTCAAGGGGCTTAACTAAAATATTCCATTAACTGTTTAGGAAGTACCACCCTTTATTATATCATTGCTAAAACTAACATAATTAATATATAAGGGTTATTTTTAATACTTGGATGACAATGCTCTGCAGTCAATTAGCTCAGGAGGTTAAGACACTGTACTACTGATTGGAAGGTCAGGAGTTCAATTCCAAGGGCCGCCACTGCTGGGCCCTTAGGCAAGGCCTTTAACCTCAGAATGCTCAGATGTATAAATGTAAGTCGCTCTGGATAAGTGTGTCTGCCAAATGACTGTAATGTAATGCAATGACAGCCTGAAGTCTAGAACCCATGGATTTCACCAAATAGTGAGTTTGCTCCCTTGAAATGCTTTGCCAGGCCTTTATTGCAGCTGCCTTCCTCTGCTTGTTGTGGGTCTTTCTGAACTCAGCTTTGTCTTTAGTAACTGAAAAGCACATTCATTTGGGTTGAGGTCATGTGTATAGAGACAAGGCTATGAAATCAGTGTTAGTGACTGATCAAGTATGGACCTGACTATAACTTTATCTTTCTTGAGTTAAGTGATACCATGATCAGAAAGACAAACTTCAACCACATTCATCTAAATTTAAGAATCTTTTTATTTAGGTTTAGTAAGATTCCTTTGGCAGATTCCAAACATAAAAATGCCAAATCCAAGAGGAAAAAATGGCACTATGATGTGAATTTCTGGTTGAAATTTGCAATAGTATTTCTAGGTCTGTTTTACCTGAGGGATGTCACTGTCTGCTTCAGCTGTTGCTGCTCTTCTGGTTGCTCTAATGAAACACTGGGTTTGACATCCTCCATCTTGTTAAGTGCCTCTATGGGACATTTAAATGAAAACAAATTTTATTATACATGAGACCTAAACCATGAGGTTAATATGACAATTAATGCAACCACATTCTTAGTGCCAGTATAACTTCAGATTATAGCTCCAGTCCTGTGAATCTACTACCTTGCACAGTTTCCACAACACAATGGAGCTAACTTATCAATCATGAAGTCCTTCATAAATCCAACCTGGTGCATTGGGTGTATGGTAGTCACAGCCTTAGCTAAGCCATGTAGTGTTTGATATCATTTGTACACTCTTCCTACTACAAGCTTCAGAATTTTTAAGGTTGCAGTCTGATTCTGGTTCTTCACATATGCATGTATGTGCATTTTCCAGCATGAAAATATTTTTGATCACAAGGAAGTGAGCTTTTAAGAGCAAGATATAGTCTCCAGAAAGTTCACATCATTTTGTCATTAAATGTTTAATGAAAATTAAATTAGGTAAACT
This sequence comes from Chrysichthys thysi, assembly GCA_030068315.1. NCBI lineage: Eukaryota > Metazoa > Chordata > Actinopteri > Siluriformes > Claroteidae > Chrysichthys > Chrysichthys thysi. The sequence continues at coordinate 10,255,897 of JAQLOM010000038.1, read as the reverse complement.
CCAGCTTCTGTCTAGTGACAGTTTTGTTTGAAACAATGAGTAATGGGAAAATGAGACACCCACATGCTTGTAGGCAGGCTACAGGAAAAGATTTGTATTGTCATTTCTAAGGTCAGTCAAATGCTATTTCTATCAGTCACTACTTCTTTGTGATGAAAAAAATATTAAATGCAAGAAGTAACACATGCTAGAAGTCTGGCTTGCATTATGAACCCTATGCAAGGCAGTGACTCTTCGAAACTTGTGCAGTATTCTAAGTATATAGAAGTTGTAAAGCTGTTTGTAAACAATATAATATAATTAATATTTTTATAATACAGTGTGCAGTGTAGTATTTGTCACACGAAGAGCTCAATCTCTGGTCACAGGATCTCATGGGCACTTCTCACCTGTAAGCTGCTGTGTTAGTGAGTCTCTCTCATCCTGCATCTCTCTCGCTTTCTGCAGTGCTGAGCTCATTTGCTCATCCAAGGCCACAATGGTGTGAGCATGTTGCCGCACCTTCCATTTCAATTCATTAGGTTAGTTTCAGCTACTTTCCACACATGTATAAACAAATGCAGATGGAACACCAAAAGGATTTTCAGTATTCCAAATCTGCGACAGAAGTAAAACACTGTACCTGCTCCCTGTACTCTTCAATCTCCACTCTGGAGCTCTCTCTCTCTTGCACTGCTCCTCTCTGCAAGGCCTCCTCTACTCTTCTCCTCCACTCATCCTCTCTTGCCTCTTCTTCCTTTGTTTTCTTTCTCCAGTGCTCCTCTTGCAGTTCTACTTCTCTAAGCTTCTCCCTCAGTTCGATTGCTCTTTTCTCTGCTTCCTCCAGTTTGGCCCACCACTTCACTTCTCGGGTCTCCATCTCCGAATGTAAAAGAGCCTGATGGTTAAAGGTTCTACAGATGTTAGATGATAGAGCTAGAGGATGTCTTGGATTAGATAAAATGTTAATGCTTTACATTAAGGTTCCCTAATGTCGGGATCAGGCTACATGAAATGAACCTGATTTTGAAATGGTTCAAAATATTAAAGTCAGGAACAATAAACGGGCCTTATTGTGTGCTATAATCAAAGAAAGGCAACGTGGCCTCTGGCATGCTCCATGCCACCCCAATCAAAAAGACTAGCATGTCAATATTTTTTTGTATTTTCTAGCCTAGTTTGGCTACAATACTCCTACAATATGTACCTTGACATTCCTTCTGGAGTCATGATTGGAAATTTTGTTACCCTCTTCCCCAACGATATGCGAGGATGTGAACAATGATGTGAATCAAGAATTGACGGCATTATTATTGTCTAATTTTACATTGTGACCATTGTAAAAGACAAAAATATTTTGTAGTCTGATCCTGGCAATAACTAACATTATTTATGTCATTACTCAACATAAAAAAAAACATGAACATCAGCATTAATAAATGTAACGTTAACAAAATTATCAGGTATCAGGTATTAATTGATGTACTGTATGTTTAAATGTTAATGAAATACACCTGTAATGACTAATATTTGATCCATAACTAAAAATAAGTCCACATAAATGACAAAAAATAGACATTTTGCAAAATGTTTAGAAATTACCGAAGTCTGCTTGCCAGCCACAATATGTTTGTGAGGTTTAATAAAATGAATTACTTTTATTAATTGATGGTAGAAAAAATTGTTCATGCAGGTGTTTTGGTTATTTGAGTTATTCGGTTAATTATTAAAATAAACATCATTCCATACATGTGTTTGTTGTTCTGTTAATGTTTCAGTTTATTAATGCTAAAGTTCTTGATTTGTTTATGTTCACTAATGTGTTAAATAATGTCCGTTAAGGCATAATTAATGTACAGCACCACCCATAACATAATTAAAATTCTATCAAAAAGTAATAAATCAAAACAACAAAAATAATCTGACTTGCTAATCAGACCACAAACTAGAATGTTTATTTATAATGGATGCATGTGCTTTTATTTAGGTGCTGAATCAGTTATCACAGGATACAATGTTAGTTTTGACTCACTTCAGCTTTTCTGGCTGCTTCCAGATCAGTGGTCATTTTCTCCAGCTGTTGTTTCAAGGTCTCCTCCACGATTGCTTGGGTTTCCTCAGTCTGCACCATTAAACACAACCAGGGAATTGTAAAAAGGACAATGCAAGATGGAATCCATTTATTTATTTTTGCCATTGATTTCAATGTAAATATCATGCCGGTAAAGTGATATGATTTTAAAGGTCCACTATGTAGGATTTAAGGGAATCGATTAGCAGAAATGGAATATAGTCTGTTTTCATCAGTGTGTACAAATTTTTGTGTTTTTCATAAATACAAAGAATAAAGAATGAACCCTTTATGTCTACATAGGGGGCAGGTCTTCTTCCAGGGAGCTGCCATGTTGTGTTACTACAATAGCCCAGAACAAACCTCTAGAGAGCACCTTCCGTGTTAAGAGTTTTAAAAGAGGCAGTGTGAATTAGGAAAATGGAGGGAAAATGAAAAAAGAAAGGAAGACAAACAAGAAGAAAGAACAGAAACAGTTCAGGAACAATGTTTATTGGTGCTGGCCAACAAGTCTGAGAACCAATGTTAATTATTTTATTATTTAGCATGCAAAATGCAAGGAATTTATTGAAAGTAATGGGAACCTGACGGCCACCATGCCATATTCTAAAACATGCTTGGAAAGTTTAAGGGAAAGGTAATGGGAGGAAATTCATTTAGTTGCAATCAACTGAATAATACAGTGGGATGTGAATAAACAATAAACTTCATTTCACTTCTCAAATATCACTGTGTGTCTCCTATATGATATATTTAACTGTAATGTTTTATCATAACAACCAACGATTTATACAGGAAAATCATGAAGATTAACAAGATTGCCCAAACTTTCACATCCCACTGTACATAGTGAACTGAAGTCCCAAGTTTGCTATACTGGAATAAATTTATCTATGTTCCAGACCACTATTTTCAGATAAACTATGATGTGAAGTCACTGTGTGCCAGTAGCTTCACCTGAAATTTCTGATGCTTCTGTACCATAATCTCCTGTTTGATCTGCATGTCATCAGGTTGGTCCTCCCTCTCTTCAAGCTGCTTCTTTTCTGCCTATCATGCACACTGCATTAGCTGTGATCTGATGTTTTATGAAATTCAATTCTTAAGAGTTAAAGCAAACAGACCTGTAGCCTCCTGAGTTGGGACTGAATCTCCTGGTGCTGCTGGCACAAAGTTTTTATAGCACCCGAGACTCCTGCAGCAGCACATGAACACATACACTGTTTTGAATGCTTTGTTGTGATCTCTAACTGCACTATTTGTTTTTGGCTCACATTTTCATGATCTCTTACCTCCAGTCTTGTCTGAGACCTCAACCCCCGCTGCCAGCAGCATGTCTGCTGTGTCCTGTAGCAGTGTGTGTAGCCTGCTCAGTATAGACAGTGTGTGAGTCTGAACCCAGCTAACTGCAGGACACACATTCTCATCCTGGAGAGCAGATATTTGCCTCTGCACTGGATCCACCAAATACACCTTCTGTACAATTCTCTATAGACAGTGGAAAGAGTAAAATATGTTAAATATAAAATTACACTCCACATTATCTATCTCTACTCCATTACAATTTGTATTTCATTATTACAATATTTTTCAAATAATATTATACATCAAATTTGAAATGAGCTCATTTTGTGCATAAAATTGGAAAATTTCTCAGTTTAAACATTTGTTATGTTATCTATGTTATGTTGTGAATAAAATATTGGCTTGTGTGATTTGAAAGTCTTTTAGTTTTCATTTTATTCAAATTTAAAGACGTCCCAACTTTTCTGGAATTCGGGTTGTACATTATGGTGATCATAAGCCAAATGCTGCAATAAAGGATAAGACTGTGGCTATTGGTTATGGTATATTCTATTGCTGTTAACTGCATACTCTGCTTTATTCATATTGAATAGCAACGGCTGGGTTTTTACTCTAATTTCTTACAGATAAAATATTTAATCCCAGTGGGCCTTTTTCACTAAAGTTGTGTAGAAACAAGAGAAGATTTGAGTGCTTGGAATGACATATTCTCAAATCATCATGACATAGAACATAAAAATGTGTGATGATTTGAGCTCAACTGATGCAACAGATTCTGGATCCTGAAAGCAACAACAACAACAACAACAACAACAACAACAACAATAATAATAATAATAATAATAATAATAATAATAATAATAATAATAATAATAAATGACAATCTAGATGTGATATTTACTGTGAATTCATCATTGTTAGCTAGTAGAGGGGTTTCCAGTGAGCTGCTTGATGTGCAATTTCAAATTGAAATGAGCAATGGCAATGGATGAATTTCGAACACATGCAAACTCTCAAACATCGCAAAAATGTTTACACACTTGCATGAGGTGGTTTTTCAGACAATTCAACCAAGTAATTTTTCACAAAATTAAAAAGTAAACCCCTTTGTTCGCATTAAAGTCACATGTGGTGGTTATAGTCAAAATCACCATGCCAACACTTATCAAGTCTTAGAGATCTGTTGCCATTTTTAATTGGAATGAATATCATGAAAGGAAAACCCCCAGCTTTTGTTACATAACATCACTCAGTCGAAACACAGATCATTTACATTTGTGCTTTGTCAACTTTTGAATAAATCGCTTCTATTTTGTGAAGAACTTCTATGGAAACCCGTGTGTGGTGTCTCTCTAATAGTGTATTTCACAATACCTGAAATTCAGCAAGTCTGGCTTTGAGTTTCTCGGTGTCTTCTTCCACCACCCTTTGGCTCTTGTTGTGTTCTTGCAGTTGTTGCTCTAATTCTTGCATTTTGGAGTTAATCACTTCCTTCTGTTTCCTTAAGTTTGTCAAATGATCCAACATCTACACAAAGAAGACCAGATTCATTCACTATAATCTGAGCTAATTGTGTAACTGGTTAACACATGAATATATGCAACGATGTATGGACAGCTTTATGGAAGAATTAATTAACAGACTGATCAATCTACAACCCGAATTCCAGAAAAGTTGGGATGTTATTTAAATTTGAATAAAATGAAAGCTAAAAGACTTTCAAATCACATGAACCAATGTTTTATTCACAACAGAACATAGATAGATAACAGAACAAATGTTTAAACTGAGAAATTTTACAATTTTTGCACAAAATGAGCTCATTTCAAATTTGATGCTTGCTACAGGTCTTAAATAGTTGGGACAGGGACATGTTTCCCATGGTGTAGCATTTCCTCTTCTTTTCTAAACAGCTTGAAGATGCCTGGGCATCGAGGTTATGAGTTTCTGGAGTTTTGGTGTTGGAATTTGGTCTCGTTCTTCCCTGATATAGGTTTCCAGCTGCTGAAGAGTTGGTGGTCGTCTTTGATGTATTTTTCATATAAGTATGCAGCAAATGTTCTTTATAGGTGAAAAATCTAGACTGCAGGCAGCCAATTCAGCACCCAGACTGTTGTAATGGCTGCAGTATGTGTTTTTGTATTGTCCTGCTGAAATACACAAGGCCTTCACTGAAATAGACGTCATCTGGAGGGGAGAGGTGTCCATGTCAAATGAGTCTTGGTCCACAGGACACGACGGCGCTTCTGGAGCTGCTCAAATATGGCTTCCTTTTGGCATGATAGA
>JAQLOM010000038.1:10232893-10243155 GCA_030068315.1 Chrysichthys thysi | reverse complement strand
GGCCGGTGCCCAGGGGCACCAACCATTCACAACCAGTGGGGGGGCACCACATGACACAAGCTTTAAAAATATTTTTTCGTAGATTTTTATATTATTCACTTGAAATTGTTAAAAGGCCATTCATAACTCGTCATGAACACTAATTTAATAATAATAATAATAATAATAATAATAATAAACAAATCAAGTTTACATGACCATTCATTCCCCCTCCCCAATCTGTCAGAGTTGAGTCAGTCCAAGTATGTGCAAATGGATCATTTTTAAAACCGTTACAGAAAATGAATGAAAATGGACAGACATCAATTGAGTGGTTGTGCAAAGAGAAAAAGAAGAAAAGACGAGGACTCTAGACGTCTAGGCACGATTCAAAATGTTAAAGTGATCGACCGTTTTTCTGGAAGAACATCAGGGCCTGCGGTCACTAGCAGCGCTGAAGCCGAAGCTAGTGAAGGCGGTAACGCTAGCGGGGGAGATGGTGCTGCTAGCGCTAACGGTGGAGATTCTGCAGCAGCCGGTACTGCTAATGTTAGCCAAGGCGTCGGCGATGACCACCAGGCGAACGAGGATACTCTAGGAACTTGAAATTGAGTGCTGTGCTATTTGAATTTAATTGAGAATTTTGAATAGAGACATTTGAATATAGTGTTCACTGCTCATTTGCCTACATATACTTGGACAAATGTAGACCCAATGTAGTTAGTAAATGACATGAGAAGTGCCCTTGTTTATATGTGCTATTTTTTACAGGAAGACGGGGGGGCTGGGGAGGGCATTGGGGCACCTGTGAGGTGTAGTGCCCAGGGGCACCACATTGTCTTAATATGGGCCTGGGTGTGGTCCTGTTTTCTGGAATATTATTTAGTGTGCAAAGTGCTGTTTTAGACATAACAGCCCAGTGACGCGAGTGTCAATAATATTGCCATCTAGTGCGGAAGTAAGAGGACTTTGGTAAGGGATTGCAACATCAGGCCTACTTTTACATCCTGTTCAGTATGGAAGTGTGCAGTCTGTGTCCTCATTGTGCAGTCTGACTTCATCTACATATTGGGCATTTACCATTAATCATTAGTTATTTTGAGACCAGGAGAACTTTGTCTGAATGATAAAGCAGAATATTTCATTTAGAAGGATCCTGTATCAATTTCATTCTAAGTGTTTTCTTTACATTTAAATGTATTGATGTTGTTTGTTTGCTTTGCTTTTAATTCTAGAACTATTTAGTTTAATAGTTTATATAGAATAATAATATAATAATAATAATTATAAATAGTTTTAATATTTAGTTGGTGGTTGTAGGTCAGATTGTTGTAATCTACTGAAAAACATTGTGGAAGTATAATACAAATATCAGACAAATAATTGCTGCATGATGTGTGCGATGTTTGATATTAGACCAGATAGTAGGTTCAGTATTGTAAAATTTGTGAGCATAAAACTTTTGCATTTATATTCGGAGACAAACTCAGGTTTATGGACTAACCTGAGAGTGAGGCAAAAAAATAAAATCAAATAAAATAAAAAATTATTATAAAAATAAAAATGCATTTAAAAACATGTGAAAAAAGGCTGCTTTGAGTCGAGATTTATTCACTAATGTCTCACCTTTAACAGAGGTATATATTGTGTTGATTGATTTCTGACATTTTGTTACAAATTGTCATTAGCAGATGGAGGGGGGGACTGTAGAAAGAAGGCAAGCAATGCGAAGAATCTCTTTTATTGATTTGATATTTTTATTTGCTCAGGAAGCACTTTAGTGCCAGTTTAATTGGACATCATTACCTAGAAAGGAAAAAAGAATCGATTAAGCACTGACATAAGCATCAGAAACTACACAGGGCTGCTAAGTGACCATGTTGACTCATATGTAACTGTGTATACTGTGTATAAAGTGTACGTATAAATGTACACTGCTGTATAAAATATGAACGTGTAAGATGTTGGTGAACCCACATTGTTGATCCAGGGGATGTAGGCAGAAACACGGGTGAAAACGGAGGGCTTCTTGTAGTAGTTGCAGCCCATGCTGGAGCCGAAGCTTACCACACCATAAACCATCCAGGCCCCATCAGATCTCCGACAGTTCAGAGGGCCACCAGAGTCACCCTGGTGAGATAAGATAATTACATGCAGTTACAGAAGAGCATATGTGTGTGTGCATACATGTGTAGTGACGTTTTCTTTTCTTTTGCTGTATTGTGATCCGCTGAGATGATTATTATACAGTGTTTCTTTTGGTTACAGTTATACCCTATCGTTACACTTTCAGAAATAGTCTTTTTCAAACATTTTTTTTCTTTTCATTTGTATAATTGATGGTTTAACTATCTCAAAGGGTTCTAGTGTTGAGCCATGTCTAATATATAAACACTACACTGTTGTATAGTTCTGCATATCACTTTTAAGGGTACCCTCGAAGACACAGACACTTCTAACACCATTTATTAGCATAATGTTTTTGGATTTACCTTCGACTTTCTCTGCCCTTGGTTTTTTAGGGAACAACTTGCTCATGCAGTAAGTTTATCACTGTCAGTTCTTTCAGCACCTCTGGGTTTAAATCTGACTCGCTTTGAAATAAAGCATGTACCAATAAGTCTAAAGCCATAGAATTGACCTGCATATACCAGATGAACCAGAGAATAGCATATATCAGCATGGTGATTGTACTCAGCATATGCCAAACCTCACACACTCACTCATCTTCTGCCGGGCGGTTAATCCTGTTCAGGGTTGTGGGGGGAAGCTGGAGCCAATCCCAGCTGACTTCAGGTGAGAGGCAGGATACACCCTGGGCAGGTCGCCAATCTACCGCAGGCATATGCCAAATCAATATGTTTAATTGGGTTACCATTTTACATTATATTTGCAGAATTTAACCTCATCCAGAGTGACTTATTGAAGTGTTTTGTCATCTTGATGCACATCCTTTTTATATCTTGATGGATGATGGATTAAGTCAAGTCGTTCTTGAGCCTTGAAGGCAAGGTGGTATAGAGTGGGTGGGTGCGACCCTGTTTACATGTAGGAAGATGAGAGGTGTAATGCAGAGATGCCGAAAGAGAACTTACATTGCAACTGGCCAGCTGACCATCTCCTCCAGCACACACCATTTTATCAGTGACCAGAGTACTCCACCAGTCAGGTTGACGGCAGACATCATAGCTGACGATGGGGAGCAGAGCCTGCTGCAGGACATCTGCGAGTGGGCCTCCAGCTGGAAGAAGCGAGAGAACGACAGACAGACAAACATATAACTTGAGACTGTATAAGAACATGTAATGAGCTGGGTTTAGTGTTGTCTCCTGAAAATACTAACTCGTCATGGTGAATAGCACAGTTCTACTCACTCCAAAGACGGCCCCAGCCAGTGACATAGCAGGGGGTGTTGCCGGGCAGCACCAGTCCATCCTCAGGCAAACAGGCAGGCATGATAGTATTGGAAATCTGCACACGGTTCTGCAGCTTGATCAAAGCAATGTCATTCCTGAAACACGACGAGACATAAACAACCATGAAAAAGAAGACAATATAATGATGCCTTAACATGAATGAATGCTGAAAGAGCTGTTGCTGTTAAACAGTGTTATGCAGTTGTGTTACTCTGGGACTTACTAAAACTATATTTAAAACACTAACCTGATTCTCTGGGAGTCCCACTGCTCATGGACAAAGATCCTCTGAACACCCAGTGCAATGGAGCCCATCTCATTGCCAGTGTTCAGGCTGTGCTTGCCCAGATACACCCTGTAGGTTCGACTGCTACTGGACCACATGCATCAAGTTTAGTAGATCTGCTTTCATACTGAATTCATTTATCACCTATCAGTATATTTATCATGCATTCTGAGACAGGGTAGTGACTCTGGTGGTTATTATAAAACCATTCACCACTGAAATAAAAGAAAACAATGGAGTCTTTTACCCAATGCAGTGAGCTGCTGTAAGAACCCACTGGTCAGAAATCAGGGTTCCTCCACAAGTGTGGTAATAGCTGGAGCCACTCAAGTACTGGAGAGAGACCTGCAAAATAAATTAGCAAAGATGAGAAATTTACAGGTTATCCAGGTCAGCATCTTTAACATTTCTGATCTAACAGTTCCAAAATATGCAATACATATTCAGATATATTGCAACGCTTATGAAAAGGTGCACAGTACCTGCCAGGGCCAGCTGTTGGCTCTAACATCGTCACCTCCAACCACCCTGTTCACAATGGGTGGGTAGGTGGGTCGGCCGCATCCGTAGGCTGTTTAAAATACACACACATACACTGAGGCATATACTCATTAAAAGAGAGTGAAATGCTTTCATGTTTTCTTCTTAATTCTTCTTTCTTTCTTTCTTCTTCAAGCTTTTTTTCCCCAGAAACTACAATCATGGTGGTGGGAAATGTATCAATGTACTAATCCGTGTATATGTATTTATATCACAACAGTGCTGTTGAATTCTCATATACGATTAATGTTGATTAATTTGCAATAGCAGCAGCTCTGATGATAGTGCAAGTTTAATTAATATAACAAGTTGGTCTTAATGCATTCACTCTAATGCTGTTTGGGTATTTTGTCTTATTACTTCAAAAGAGAAAAAAGAGAGGCAGACGGGCGAAAGTTCATAGCTGCTATAAAGTTCGTGATAAAAGTATCTAACCTGTTTCATGAATTTTCTCATGACTGATATAGTGATTATTATATAACTGATTAAAAAAATAACAAAAGGATGCTGTGTCATTCTGTAATTCAGAGGCTTTCAGAGGAACTTTTTCCCCATGAGTCCCACTTCTTAATTTTTGGAGAACTTGTGTTTCAAAATTGGCTTTGAATAAAACATTTTGGGACATGCTGTTAAAGGAAAAAAAAATCAACGTTGGCATGATAAAACATTACAACCACCCTGTCATGTTGTGTCCTTTATTTCATTAATCTCTTCTCAAGTGCTCATATACATATGTACATATACTAATTTTTCTTTCACTCTCAGGCTTTCACTGAAGCATAATTTACCATATTTGAACACACTTTTTAAATAACTCTAAGCCTAAATGCTTTAGAAATAATAAAGATCAAGAATTTTTTTAGCTAGAAAGAGATGCTGCTCTTACCGCCAACAATGAACAAAGCCAAGATCAAGAGTTTCATGGTGAAGGTACAGTAACTGCTGCAAGTTTGCACTTTATATACTTAATAACACAGTGGTAAGAATTTTTTTTATTCCATCTATCTTGTTCCTTTTGCCAGCGAATACTGTTTAATTTAATAGATAACAGCCTTAAAATACTTGCACTATCTTTATCTGTACACTTGTCCTGTGAATTTCACAGCTGACATCATGAAACCTAACATGACTTATAAGCATGAGCTCACAACCTTTTAATACCACGCCATTTCCTAAATAATAATAAAAAAAAAGGATACATGTACCTTTATGCATTAAAATACATATGTACATACATTTTTTTAATGTCGGTTTACAGGTATGAGTTAAATGCATCAGTAACGTGGATTCTGTGAACACCTAAACATGTGAAAAATCTGCACCCCTAACAGATGTGGGAGGTATTTTCTGATTAGACAGATGTCAGATCAAGGTGAATCCAAATCAAAAGTTTTTATTTGATTTTCCAGGCAGCTTTCCCAGCAGTCCAATTTCCATGCTGTCCCAACGTATATAAGCCCCAAGTAGAAGCTGAAAAGTACGGAAGACGCACACATGATGAAATTTGTGGTCCTAGCTGTGTTGGTTGTTGGAGGTAAGAATGCTTCTGTTCTGTCCACAGAGCTGCATGTCCTCAGACACATACATTGTACTGCTATAATAGACAATATAATGTGTCTTGGTGTTCTTTTGTAAAAATGTGGTTTCAGTGAATATTTTCTTTCCCCAGCTTATGGGTGTGGCCTGCCCACCTTTCCCCCCATTGTAAAAAGGGTTGTGGGTGGTGAGGATGTCCGTCCCAACAGCTGGCCTTGGCAGGTGAACTGCATATTAATATTGCTTTATTACATTAGATTGCAAAAATGGATATTTTTCATGCTATTGTACGTTTAATACTCCCTTCTTTGTTTCAATAGATCTCCCTCCAGTATACCAGTAGTGGTAACTGGTACCATACCTGTGGAGGTACTCTGATCTCTGACCAATGGGTTCTGACTGCTGCTCACTGCATCAGGTAAGCAACAGTGACACTAGTTACTTCTAGGTGCCTGTGGGCTTGTGCATGCAGAAGAGGGCATTGATGTCGTCAGTGTGTTTTATGTTGCCTTGCGACACAGCATGAGCAGAATTTCGAAAAGATACAGAGTGTTTCTGAGAAAGCGTGTGTTAGCCTACACCCTCCCTGGTTGGTAGCTTTCAGATAGTAGGATAAGGTTGAGTGCTGGGTAAGAATTGGCAGTTAACTGAAATCGTTTTTAAAAATAATATGTGGAGTTGTAAAACAGATGGTCACGACTTTCATGACTGTATCTTTTGTTGTCCTGCAGCCAGACCAGAACATACAGAGTTTACCTTGGCAAACACAACCTGAAGCTGGACGAGGATGGTTCTGTGGCAATCCCAGCCGACAAGATCGTTGTCCATGAGAAGTGGAATGCTCTGTTTATCCGGTAATAAAAATGAAACAGATAAAAAGAAAATGTGTAAATCATGAGTAATGCTGAAATATGAAAGCTTTTCCAACAAATATTTGTAAAAAATAAACCTGCATAAATACTGAATTTATTGTTGATTTGTACTTACTATAATAAGCTAATAGGAACATTAGTTACCAGGACAGCCTGTCGAATATTTTATTGTCAACATAGGGTTGCAAAACCAATAGTTTAATTTAAGAAATACAAGAATGCTGTATTATTAACACTGACAACTTTTCTAACTTGACCCTTGTGTTATCTCATGTGTGCAACAGTAATGACATCGCCCTGGTGAAGCTGCAGACTCCTGTGACTATTAGTGATACCATCACACCAGCATGTCTTCCTGAGGAAGGTTACATCTTGTCCCATGACGCTCCCTGCTATGTCACTGGCTGGGGACGCATGAAGAGTGAGCTTCCCGAGCCTCCTACTAGGCTAACACTGTTACATTAGAAAGGACGTCAGTGTAAAACATAAATAAGCAAACATATACAGATTTCTTTCACACTCACTACACTAATTTGCTCCTGTTCTACAGTTGTAGCTAGATTTACTTTGGTTGGAGCTGAGATAATGGCATTCTGTACCTCTACACATTTAGAAATATATCTAGAAGTTATATGCTATTTCCCCCTCTTTCTATAGCTGGAGGCCCCATTGCAGATATCCTGCAGCAGGCTCTGCTCCCTGTGGTTGACTTTGCTACCTGCTCTAAACCAGACTGGTGGGGATCTCAAGTTAAGGAAACCATGGTTTGTGCTGGAGGAGACGGCATTGTGTCTGGCTGCAATGTAAGTGTTTTCCATAAAATGCTATTTTAAAAAGGTTGATGCTAAAGTTGAGCTTGGATTTACATTAATGTCTCATTATAAATTTAATCGGTTATTTAGACAAATATGAGTCCTGAGGCCCTGGTACTCATTGGACAGAGACCGTGTGTTGGTTTAGGTTTTAAAGCTTTTGAGTAAATCTGATTAAGCTACCTTTGTGTTGTGTGATTTAGGGTGATTCTGGTGGCCCACTGAACTGCAAGAATGCTGACGGGGCCTGGGAAGTCCATGGAATTGTGAGCTTTGGCTCTGGCCTGAGCTGCAACTACCCCAAGAAGCCCACAGTCTTCACCCAAGTCAGCTCCTATATCAGCTGGATCAGCACTGTAAGTTTAGTAATATCCTGCTCATGGCGACTTGTGTTAGAAGGACATATTAACCTACTGTGTGTGAGCAATTTATATTTTCTTTTTACAGACCATGGCCAGCAATTAAGGACAACTTGGATGACACAAAGTCTCCACATAGTAAACAATAAAACATCTGTTTGAAAGTGATTCTCTAGTGGTGTGTTTATGTCTTGTCCAAAACCATACTTTAAAAATTTCAAGTCAGTGTGTAGGTCAATGTACTATAAACACCTCTAAGATGGTAAAATGTATTTAAGGGTGATGCATTTAAAATCTGACCTGCATGTCTTTAAAACGTACAAATGCTAAATACACAAGGCTGATTTTAAATACATCACAAATATTAATTATAGGTCTTACAAAGAGAAAGTTTATGACAAAGAAATACAGTATAGTTTTTGGCAGATTTGGTCTTGGTTCAGTTTTTAACTAGTTTTAAATTCACTTTTTATGTCAGATCCTTTTGTCAGATCTGGCAGCGTGGTAAGAAACACACATAGCACCTCATAGGTGATTTTTATTCGTTTTTATTCGTCTTCTTCCGCTTAATCCTATTCAGGGTCGCGGAGGGAAGCTGGAGCCAATCCCAGCTGACATTGGGCGAGAGGTGGGACACACCCTGGGCGGGTCGCCAATCCACCGCAGGGCAACACACATAGACAGACAACCATTCACACCTACAGACAATTTAGAGCAGCCAATTAGCCTAATCCCCCCTGTGCATGTCTTTTGACTGTGGGAGGAAACCAGAGTACCCAGAGGAAACCCACGGGGAGAACATACAAACTCCACACAGAAAGGCACCTGTGCCGAACCCGGGGCTCGAACCCAGGACCTTCTTGCTGTGAGGCGACAGTGCTAACCAAATAAATAGGTATTGAAAATGGAAAAGAATGGAAAAGGTGGTTGATATTCCTCTTTAATGGTAACACACAAGAAATACTTAATCAGCTTAAAAAATCAACTAAATGGGAAAATAAAAAATGCAACTCTAAATTTAGAGGCTAATATATGTTGGAGCTTTTCTTTTAAACTGTAGATACAATACCAAAAGAAGATACCTACTATGAATCTTTTAATTGATTTAAAAAAAAAAAAAGGTGGTAGTGGAGGTGGTGGTGGGGAAGGGGGAGGATTAGCCTTCCTGGGTAGGTTAGGTTAGTAGTGGCCATGTGTGATAAGGGAGCACCAGTGGGTGGGTGGATGGGTCACCATCTTAAAAGAACATGGGCTCAAAAAAAGTAGCCCTAGAGTATGACTTAAGTGAAGAGCAAAAACAGTTTAAAAAAGTTATCCAACAGGTCAGTTGTGATGGTTTCAAAAATGTAGCAAATAGTTTAGAAGAAAGCACTTTTGTGAAGACGAAATAACATGATTGGTTCGAGAACACTGTTTTATTTCATTTCTCATGAAACATTGACCTTCTGAAAATAAAATGGTCTGAAGAAGCAAAGTAGATTGGTGCTGTATATTCCTGAGGTCATTATGCACACTCCTGCCTAAAATAGTACCCAGATAGAAATGTTCATGTGATAACAGGTGCATCACAGTGTTGAAATTTTCATTCCATTTCATGTGAGTTGTCAAAAAAAAGGTATGAATCCCAACCCTGCCCTTAGCAATAACTTTAACTTTGTTATGAAATTAGAATGAGTGAGACCATGTTTATTGTTGCCTATTTAGGCTGTAGACAAAACTTTGGCACACAGCTGTTACACTCAGTCAAGTCAAGTCAAGTCTAAAGCATATGAGATATAGATGAAGCTTTATATAAGAGATTTTGTTCAGGACAATGAATGATCTGCATCTGATGAAAGATATGTGAACAAAAATATTATATAAAATAATAAAAAATAAAGTAATCAAATATTTTGTCAAATAGTTTCCATTAAAAGTGCCCGTGTGCAGGTTTTTAATAGATGCAGAGTGGACACAGAATTAATATTCCATAATATGATATATAATCCAAAAGCACCAAAGCCAGTACTAATGATCTAACTGCTGTGGGCAGCAATGTGTATGACAGTGTAAAAGGAGATATCTCAGCAGTTATGATTTTTTTTATTATTATTAATGATGCCTGCTGGTTACACTGAATGTTGCTCTCTCTTCCCTTTCATTTTTCTTATTATGCTGCAATTGTAATATATTGTGGTTCCATGTTGCCAAAGTAACTTTTCTCCCACTCGCTCATGAGGTCAAAGTAGACAGGACGGTCACAGAAGGTGCAGGAGGCTGTTGCAGGGGCATTGAGTGGCAGTCCAACTTCCTGCCATACATTCACCAAGTTCTCTGTCAAAAGATGTGCACAAACCCATTACACACGTGGACAAAATTGTTGGTACCCTTCAGTCAATGAAAGACAAACTCACAATGGTCACAGAAATAACTTTAATCTGACAAAAGTAATAATAAATAAAAATTCTATGAAATGTAACCAA
>JAQLOM010000038.1:10130766-10151345 GCA_030068315.1 Chrysichthys thysi | reverse complement strand
GTCAGTCCTGAGCCTTGAACCCACAACCTTCCGACTGAAGGGCCAGTGCCCTGACCACTAGGCTACCACTGCCCCAGGTAGGTACTAGAGTACCTTTGGATTAGTCAACTGCCTTTTGAGGTGAATGTGGGGTGCTAGTCATGGAAATGATTAAATAGGCATCTATAATATATGGCATTTTTAGTATATATACATTTTTGTTCAACGAAATTTCTTGCGGGCACCAGCCAAAGATCAAAGCTTTTCCCATCTGTGTCCACACAAAGATAAAAAAAATGTATGCACCCCCCCACACACACATGTGCGCACACACACGCACACACACACACACACACACACCCATAAGTGCTTTTTTTAAAAGCATACCCTATTACATTTTATAAACAGTTTGCTTAGTGTTAAATTCTTAATTGAATAAAAACTCAATTAAAATCCGATTTCACCGTTCCTTGTTTTTTCCTTTATTTCCAATTTACATTAATTAAAATCGTAACAAAACCAGGATGAAAAAAAAAAGAAAACAAACAAAAGTGATCATAATAATAAAATAATAATAATTATAACAAAAATATACACACCCTCACACAAATACACACATCCTGCTCGGAACACTCTGTTACTCTCAGAGGAGCCCCTCCTTCCTGTTCAATATTCTGGTCATTCTGCAGTGTCAGAGCAGGCTGTATGTGTTGGGTAAGGCTAGTAGAGAGAGGCTGTGGCAATTTAGGGAATAATTGCGGACAGATTTAAACTAATAGCACCTTCTGAAGATGGACTGGATCAAGCATGAAGCCTTGTCTTAGATCCCCCAGAGCTACTTATGATGACTTCACATCAAGATTATTACTTAGGTTTTTTATTGTGAGGTAGCTTTTAAAAAAAAGATAATACAAATGAACAAAACCAGAAATATCGTCCAAATTTATTTTACTTTTGCTTTTTTTGTAAAGGGACAACACTTCCTAAATGGGCAGTCAAGGGGAAAATACTGAAGTATAACATTAAAAAAAGAAAGGAAAACTAAAAACTGCACTTCTCCCCCCCCAATTTTTTTTTGTGGTGTGCACAGGTACACACTCTCTCTCACGCAAACACATATAATTGTGAAAATATATAAATCTAGCTGTTGCAGAACAGACTTTTACAACAACTGAACCAGGATTTTACTTTATTATACACAGTAAATATTAATGCCCACCCTCCCCAGTTTTAACATTTCACAATACCTAGCAGAATGTGATGTTTTTACTGAGTCACAGTCAGGAAGCAGAGGGAGGGGCTGAGTGGGATTGGGTGTGGTTCAAGATGGTCTTAGTGGGAGGGGCTTCTGTTGTAAACAGCCAAAATGCACCCAGCTCTAAAGCACCATTCCCACCTGCCAAATGTGATGACATCTAGCCATGTTTCTGAACTTTCCATCTCTTACTCATTTAGTCTTGCTCATTCGTTACCTCCTCGTCTCAGATCCCACCAGAAAGAAGGACACTTTGAGGGGAAACATGGCTGGATTTCAGAGGGAGAGACTCATGGGGCAGTGCTGCTTAGTGCTGGTCTCCAGGGCACTAAATGCACAACTTTTTTGTGTTAGAAACAAAAGCATTCATCAATTTTCAATTTGGTTTCCTTTTCCTTTACTTCCATATTTCTTTATTTGGAGAGTGTATTGCTTCTTCATGGAGCTATTGCTTATCACTTATATCTTTCCATGTCTTATATTGTGTCCCACATTTGTTTTGTTTTGTTTTTTACAAGAAACAGACTGGTCCAATGTCCACGCCAAACTCCTGATTAGCTCCACCGATGTCCAAAGGAGCAATGTCCACGATGGGCAGTTTTGATGTCTTCTGAGTTTTGTACTCAATCACAGTCTTACCCCACTGGCCTGTGTGTTTCTGTAAAGCAGAGTAGTCAGGTCAAGTCATTTTAATCAGTGTTACAAAATGGTTTTGAGTCATAATCAGTAATATATGACATAACATTTTGTGAGACGGCTCCTGCTTGTGTTTGAGGGTGTGAATCTCACCTTGCAGCCATCCTCCTGCACGCTGTATGTGAATCGGCTGTTACCCTCTGCTCTGATTTCCACATCGTTGGAGCCCAGTAGCAGCAGAGCCTTCTTCAGGTTTCCGGTGGCCTCATCCATATAGGCTACGCTGTTCTTGCAGTGGTAGGTGATACTCTGAGAAGCCTCGCTAGATAGCAGTCTCAGGAAGTTCATCTGAATGCTGGCCACATTTGGAGTCGGGATTTTCTCACCATAGCTGAACTGTATCAGAGACAGAGATAATAAAAGTGCAGTGTTATTTTTATGTCTAGAGAAAAGAATAATTAGGCAAAGATAACATTTAGAAATACAGGCAGAAAAGAATGTGACTAATGCCATCATGTCTTTTTTTTTTTCTCCCCAGCGTTTCCTATCTCTGTCAGTGCTCACTAAACTGGAAGATGTTTCAGCACCATGAAACATAGAAAATTCAGAAACCTGAATAAAGAGTCACAGGCTGAAACATTGCATTCCACTTAGTCATTTACACGAAAGCTCAGAATAACTAGTTATAGCTCAGACTGGGGCAATAAAACCCACATTTGTCATTCATGTCCACATGGGATGATGGGCCCTTAAGAGAAAATATAATCTTATGGTCACCTTCTACAATATTTGACATACAAAAGTCTGTGCTGCCTAAATGGTCACCTATGGAAAGCTTGATGTGCCATGTAAAATGTATGTGAGTGTACAAAAAATGTGTGGTGAAAACCTTGCTAGCTGGTTTCTGAGTACAAAATAAATTGATTAAGGTTAATTCCATTTTGCTATGGCATGTAATTTTCTAAACAAAAAAGCTGCATTATTATTATTATTATTATTATTATTATTATTATTATTATTATTATTATTATTATTATAGTGGACTCATGGATTACTCACATGGAAGCCACCGCCCATGTTCTCGCCGAACCATATGTGCTTCTGACCCTTGTCCTTGGCGCTCCACCAGTTCTTGCGTGGGATACTGCTTGTAGTGGGCTTCACACATGTTTCTCCAGTCTCCATGTTGCAGAAAACCTTGATAGCATCAGCAGTGCAGCCAAGATTAGGATCCACCCAGTAGTCACCTGTGAACAAAAGTAAAAAGTATGATAAATTTGCTAATACAGCAAATTTCTGTCCTCACATGTATAAGCCTGTGAAAGTTTTATTGAATGTTGAACATCCTGTGCTGCAGCACTTGGGTGTATTGTCCCCTTATTAACCTCACTTTACAATTAAGCTGTAGTCTGTATGTTGTCCTTCATTTCTATTTTCTATTCAGCTTCCTATCCACTTATCCATCTCTACTTTCTCATACTTAATTCTTATTTTATTCTTACCGCTCTTCCAGTCAGGGTGGCAGAGTTTCAGGTCACGACAGGAGCGAGCAGGGTTCTTGCGAGATCCATCAGGGCTGCGGATATCCTCAATCTGGGTGTTAATGGATTTCAGAGTGGCATCAACCTCCACATCATGCTGTCTCAGATTGTTGGATGCCTCATCAGCACGCATGTAACGCAGGGGATCGGGGCCCTTCTCAGGCTGACCCAGGCCAGCAAAGGCAGACATGTCAATGCCAGGGCCTGGAGGACCAGGAGGACCAGCTGGTCCAGGGTTACCAGGAGGACCCTAAAGATAGATGTCATAAAGGAAGTAGAAACTAATCAAACATGTCTGTATTAATCAGCAGGTCAGCACAATATGTTCAAAACTATTGTCAAATTATTCTAATATCCAATGATATATATGCAATATACAGTAAGTGTATATCAATTAAAGCTACTTCTGAGTGTGGGTATGCAGAAACCCCTACTGGTAGAAAAGTGTAATCTCGGTTAAACTGATACTGAGGAGGTCCCTTCACAATTATTGTGGAACACATGGTCCCAACAAGGCGCAGTCAGGTGACACAGATGTAATGTAAAGAAAATTCATATAATATTCAATATAATCTAAAGAATGACTGTGATGATGCTGACAATGGTATGTCACCTTGCTTGATTTGGCTTATGCAGTTTTCAGCAGGGAAGAACCACTTTACTTAAAGTAATATGTGGTTCATTTGGGCAGTTTGGATTTCCCAGTGCGATATTAATTGATCTCTGTTAGCAACTCGCCCCCTTGTGGACAGGTGATCAAAATGCAGCAACAGCATCCCCCATCCACTCAAGTCCTATCTGCTTTAAGGATTTTACCCACATTTACCCCATTTAATTATGCCATTTCAAAGAGAAATCAGACAGGTCTTTCATTTGCTAACTAATAATGAGCCAAATAATGACAAATCTTACATGCATTCACGTAATTCATGATGCAATACATTACATGTCCAAAGGCAACAGCGAAAAAACAAACAGATTTTTCATGCCTTTGAGGCTTTTCAGAATGAATTTGGGACAAAAGATTTGCTTGACATATAAGCAAATCTGCTTAGCATATATAGTCATTGGGGGTGTTTCTGTATATAAACATGGCTGTGCATGAGCAGAGTAATTTAGAACGTGTAGGATTTATCAACATCTGCATGTGTGATAAATGTCAATTATATAGTTCATACTCTAAGTTTTTGTTAGACACGCAACTTTGGTAAAGTAGATCCAGTAGATACTCGCTCTGGACACCACCTTTTAAGACAAAATTACTAAGGGTTGTTAAGTTTATACTCACAGCTGGGCCAGATTCTCCAGAGCGTCCACGAGGTCCAGGGGGTCCAATGGGTCCAGGGATTCCATTTGCACCATCCTTTCCAGAGGGACCAACAGGTCCAGGGGGTCCCTACATAGAAGAAATTAACATTTAACAGTCTATGCCTCACAACGACAATTCACTAATTATATGTTTAGAAGCATCTTGACAATTGATTATACTAATCTGTGATTCTCACCTTAAGTCCACTAGGTCCGGAAGGTCCAGCAGCACCCTGGTCACCTGGAGAACCCTGTATGGCAAAGGCAAATGCAAACATAACTTAAGACACCATGTCAAAACTTTGTTTTATCAATGTTGCAGAGGAACCTCTATAGACGAAAGAATTGAATGAATGAACTCACAGGAGGTCCAGGAAGGCCCTGAAGACCAGTGAATCCTCTGTGTCCCTTCTGTCCTCTTTCTCCAGCCTCACCAGCCTCTCCTTTGTCTCCACGAGGACCTTGGGGTCCCTGGAGGAAAAAGAATACGAAGAGGTTCAATATCAGTTGGCACACCGAATTGCCTTAGCAACAATGTTCATAGATAGTCTATTTTGATTTTAGAAATGGTTACTTACAGCCATGCCTCTTGCGCCAGCAGGTCCAGGAGGTCCAGCAGGTCCTTGTGGTCCCTATAGAAAGGAAAAGTAATTGGATTAGCACTATTATTATGAATACAAGCCATGATTGGATTTGACAAGCATTTAACAAAAACCCAGGGTTGCTCTCTTTTACAAAGGAGTTTTTGGTTTCTTGATGCAAATATTAAAACACTGAAAAAAGTATGGGTTGTAGGTGAAGAACCCTTATCATATTATGAACATTTGTGCAGTGTCATGTAATATATACATGCAACACTGCATTAGCACATTTCTTTTTACAAGTACAGTACGGCTCTTCATTTTTCTTGATAAAAGCTCTATATCATGGGTTTTTTAATAGATTCTTTTAGTCCATGTAATTCTAAAGAAAGATCATATCTAGAGCCCTGTGATATGCTGCCTCTCAGCTGGGAGATGGGATTGGTTACAGCTCCTCCACAACCCTGAGAGATTAGCGGTACAGATAAAGAATGGATGGATGGACGGATGAATGGATGGCTGCAAGGATGGATGGGTTAAATCTAGAGGCGTGAAGGGAGCTTTCAGTTTGCCCCTTAAGGCAAACAGAACAGACAGTACACAACAACCCGAATAGTGCCAAGGAGGAAATTATGAGAAAAAAATACATAATTATAATACAAAATACTTCATTTAATGTTATATCCTTTGTTCAGTCACTTGCATTATAAAGTTAGCTGTAAAGATAATGTAAACATAGCTATAAAGTTATGTGAGGTCGTCCAATTTAGAAGAATTGAAAATTAAATTTTTAAGCTATACATAGTTTCCTAGAAATTGTTTTGACTAGTGAAAATGTTGACTGGTTAGTGAGTTCAAAGTTCATTATAAGCTCTGGAACCATGACCACCTGATAAATAAGGGCTCTCTTATTCATCTGGCAGCAGTACTCACATTCTCTCCTCTGTCTCCTTGTTTGCCTACAGGACCAACAGGACCAGGAGAACCAGTTGCACCAGGTGCACCGGGAGCACCAACTGGACCAGTGTTACCACGTTCACCCTGCAGGAGACGCAAGTTTCATTTAACTTTCTGTTTGTCTGAGTATATATTACCACTATAAAATTATAATAGATTTCTGCAAGTCAACAATGTTTAGAATATGTAAAATAGACAGGTCAGTGTATTTGTTTGTGTCCCTACCTTCACACCAGAAGCACCATCTCTGCCAGGTGGACCATCAGATCCAGGATTACCCTAAAATCAAAGAGTCACAAAAATACATTCAGTATTGGTTTATTTAGGTGTGAAACCAACAGCATCAAATCCTTTGCTTGCCATTAAGTTTGGTTGAAAACATTCTTCACAAATTTAGGTCTGGACAAGCAAGTTTGACTCTGTCTTTGGCTATGATTGTCCTAATATTTTGGCTATGATCCAGAAGTCCGAAACATGGCCCAGCTTTAGTGTGAAAGATTACCATCTTTATTCTAACGTTTTCTCAATCCACACACAATTCAGTTCAGGCAATTTTACTTACAGCTCAAAATGAAGATAATTCTTCCCTTATTCTGAAAGAGCCAAGTTATCAGTTTAGGTACTTGCTACCTGACTAACATTGTGCAAAATGTATGTCTAAATCTTCACACATGTGCCTCGCATCAGGAGTGTATGTTGTGAGAAAACATTTATATTAACGAACCTGGCTGATTTCATCAATTTAGGTTCCACAACAAAAATTATTTCTAAGCCCTGTCCAGAAACTTTGGCAATATATGATTTGAACATGTCAGTTCAATAAAATGCACAGGAAAGAGGGTACCAGGCTCGGGAACTCATGCTTTATGGAGCTTGGGTAGCTTTGCCTTGCAATCAAGTGTGCCCTTAATTACATTTCCTGAAGCATTCCTTGTGATTCCTTAAGAATTCATTGTACTTGGGTCCTGCATTTTTATATTCATAAAAGTAAGCAAGTAGTCTTGCACTTGCCATTTAGAAATATATATTTCTATTTAACACTGGCTTTTGTGCACTGCACTATGTGCATGCTGTAGTGCATAGACTTGTGAAACAGTAGTGTCTTAATTTGATTTACTTACAAGTAATTTACGTCTCTTGTCACTTGGTCATAGCCTGCTCATGAAAGGAGAGTGTTTTATGTTTAAGTAGCTATTGGTAGTTTTTTAAATAGTTTAATATGAGTTAAAAGTGTCTAGTGAGAAGTTCCTGTTTAAGAGGGATTAAAAAATCTCATTCTACGTGGCCTTTAACTGACATTTTGCTGCTTCTGCGGTTGGCTGTCATGGGTTCATATTTTGGTCATTCACAAAATGTCTTGATTACAACAGCCAGACTTGAATTGGTTGGTTGCAGCTGAAATTTGTTACTGAAACAGGCTGAGTCTGGAGTTCAAAGAAGCTTGGTTTTATTATCTAACTTTCTGCAACACCCCCTCACCAAGCTGTGCTGTTCAGTTAGCTCACACAGAGTTGTGAAAAAACTACGTAGGATACATAAAATCAGTAGTAGCAGTAGCCATCTTAGTTGGAATAATTATTAAGCAGCAATCACACAAAACTGAAAAGACTCAGGTAAAATGTGTGACTCATTATATATATTATATAATACACAAAGTGATTTGGATGATAAGATTTGATTTGATTATTTATTTCTTTTAAATGGATACAGATTCTGCTATATTAATGGTTTATGTACCAGATGAATGAACATTCTTTTGGAGAAACTGTGTGAATTCAGATATTCATGATGCTATTCTGAATGTGAGTGTGAGTGGTTGTTCATCTCTGTGTGAGTCCTATGACGGATTGGTGTTCTGCCTAGGGTGCACTCTCCATCCATCCATAGCCCCTTCTGCACCACTGGCGGCACGTAGGTGCGCCAAGCAGACCCCGTGGGGCCCAGCCGACGTGTCGTGGCTGGACGCATTTTACAGGGTGAGTTCGCCAGACCCACGCCCAACCCTCCCCTAAGGCGGGGCTGGGGATCGGGTGCACTCTGCCCCTCGTCAGAAGTCAGCTGGGATTGGTTCCAGCTTTCCTATGACCCTTATAGATAAGCGGTATAGATAATGGGTGGGTGGATGGATAGATGGATGGATTGATGATGGATGAACGCTAATCTGTACATTTACTTTATTTTTTGGCTAAATACTAACTTCAAAGCTACAGTAGAATACCAACAAACAAAATTAGGACAGCAAACATATGGTCACCTATATTTGGGGTTAAGGGAAATTTATTTAGATGTAATTTTTGACCGAATTATTGCTTTAAGATTAACTCTGTTATCTGGGTTTCAAATATTGGTAATTCTATTCCATCTATTTACATCAGTGGAGATCATTTCGTGTTACGGATGTGAGGTACATTATTCTGACCAGGTTTTATTTCAATCAAGTTCAGTTTTATACATTTTGTTTTTACCTCACGTCCGGTTTCTCCAGCAGGTCCAGTCAGCCCAGGGGGTCCAACAGGGCCAGGGGGTCCACGTTCACCACCCGATCCTGGAGCACCCTGTTTGCCAGGCTCACCCTGAAGTAGATAAAAAGTGAAGCATGTAGTCTTTAAACATGTGATATACCAAATTCATCAGGATTTCATCAAATTTATTGACCTATATAGCTATTTAAGAATGGAAGTTGAATCTAACATTTAAAAACAACTGTAATTATTCATAATAAAAAGTATTTTAAACAGAGTTAAAAATTTATATATATTAATGATTAATATCAGCTTGTGGATGAATAATAACCAATATAAAAATCTGGTTAGACCAAACCAATTAAAATTGCAGTGCTTTGACATTCTCTTGAAACTTCTATTTTAATTCAAGAAAAAAAAACTTTAGCTCTTTGTATGTCTCTTTTTCTTTGTGTTCTCATAAAGTGATATAGTGATGTTTATACATACAGAAGGTCCTGGAAGGCCAGGGAAACCTCTCTCACCACGCTGACCAGGAAGACCAACAATACCACGCTGACCAGCTAAACCTGCAGGACCACTAGGACCATCAGCACCCTAATTATGAATCAAAAGAAAAAGAAAAACACAAGGGAGTGTTTAATGAGGAATTCTGTGCAGGTTTCAAATGACAGTTTTCCGTGTAGTTTGTAGTGATAAATAACTATTAATGGAACACTTGATTGATGGGAATTGGAGCCTTACAGGGGGACCATCCTCTCCAGGCACTCCCTTCTCTCCAGGGGGTCCGGCAGGTCCACGTAGTCCAGCATCTCCAGCTCTTCCTGGGGGACCAGCATCACCACGCACTCCCTTAGGACCATCTTTACCAGCAGGACCAGCAGGGCCAGAAGGGCCAGGGTTTCCCTAAAAGAGGAAAAGTCAAAAATAACAAGGTTTTAAAAAAGGAATTATAGCAAGAAGAGAGCAAAATGGCTTCAAGTATCAGCCTACTATTACATGTGGTGTATCAAAGACCATGCCCATACATAATTTTTATTAACCCTCAGAGATGTGCACCTGTTTTAGTACTTTTTAATACCAAGTTTAAGTGTCAAAAAAGTGCCCAAATTTAAATAGTTTCAAAGCACAAATATTTGATCATTAATCACCAATCATTACTACTACAGAGACCCACCTATATGGGTTAAAACTCTTTGTGCTGAACAAACAAACTGGTGCTGA
Organism: Chrysichthys thysi; assembly: GCA_030068315.1. Classification (NCBI taxonomy): domain Eukaryota; kingdom Metazoa; phylum Chordata; class Actinopteri; order Siluriformes; family Claroteidae; genus Chrysichthys; species Chrysichthys thysi. The sequence goes on along the minus strand of JAQLOM010000038.1, from coordinate 10,141,402 downwards.
ATGACCAGGTTTATGAATGGTGTAGAGACTGAAAAATAAGTATGACTGTTAAAAATATTTTGCTTGAAAGACAGGGTCCTGCTGTTTATAATGCAACTAACTTGATAGTTGAACAGCAAAGAAATAAAAATACTAAAACCTTTAGTGTTATAGCCAAATAAAATAAAAAAAATACACTTTTACTGCTACAAATGGAACTGAAGTTTTTTTCTCCCATTTAAGTAATGGATCTTTGCAACACAACCCAATTGAAAGTAAATTTTATGCCAAATAATGCCTATATTATTAAAGGCATACCCTTTCATGGAATAAGTACCATCAGAAGCTTTTTTTATAAACATTATTAATGTCCAGCTATGTCATCATTGATAAATCCATATTTACATGCATGAGTCAATGGCTTACATTAGGACCAGGTGGGCCAACTCTTCCAGCAGCACCAGGGAAACCAGTAGCACCCTGGAATAAGGAACATACACAGTTAATCTCCCAATTCAGACTCCTTATTTTATAAAACGTGCCATCATGGAATAATGATCATGCTATAACTCATTGCCATAACCAGAAGACAGCTAAATAAACACACACATATACGATTTGTTTAATAAACTTATTTAATTTAATTCGAATAACAACGACTCACTGGGGCTCCCTGTGCTCCACGAGCTCCTTTAGGTCCAGAGACACCAGTTGGGCCCTGAAATCATGCAAATCTGCATTAACATACTGTAGTATTACCACTATATTATATTCGATTATATTACCACCCTAAGTGATTCACATTCTGTTAAAAACATGATTGGAGCTAGGTATAGCATTACTCGATATTTAAGGAAAGATCTAATCTTTTATTTTCTATTTCTGTAGATGTTTTATAAAACATTACTTACAACTGGACCAGGGGCTCCAGAGGGTCCTTGAGGTCCCGGGGATCCAGCGTCGCCTTTCTGGCCTGACTCTCCATGTTCTCCTTTAATTCCAGGCTGGCCATCAGCACCCTGATAAGGAGCAGGATATTTAAAAGTGCTGGTTGTTAATTATGGTTACATTTAACTTTGTTAACTCAAATACAAGTTCAGTCATTAAAATAATGTCCCCTCACATTCAAATTGATTCTTCATTTGGTGATTAAAGTGACTGATGGATTAGACCAGTTGGATGGTAATAATGTAGTGCCTGGTTATATTGGAAATGGCTATAGTGATGACTGTACCAGTAACTAAGGTTGTTGTCACACTCACACTGTCAAGACTGTTTTCACTATTACTGAAGGTACGACACAAACACAAACTAATTTTTATAAAAATCTATGCAATGTATTTTGGGCCTGCTATTTCTTTTGTGGTTAAACTTCAGAGCAATTCATGCTATTGTCACATAAAAGATACACTGCGCTTCACAGTCACATAGAGAACACATAACTCACTGACAACTCATTACTCTATACAGCCAAGATGTTTGAGCTGTGATGATTATGAATCAGTTATCATTGCTAATAGGTAGAAATCCATTTTGTAATTATCTGGGGTGTGTATTCAGTGTGTGATATTCATTAACACTCATCATTTCCTTTTAGTTATATAACCCTGAGCTGTGTGAAATTATGTAAGCTCGATTCAAAGAGTTGTGATATATAATGAATAAATTATCACTGCTGATTGGAGGAAATCCATATTCTAATGAAGCTACAATTACTCAGCACCCATACTTATTCATGTGCCTGACAATTTGTTTAATTACTGTATACTGCACTGGATTATGTAAACTAAATGGTAATTGTACTCCTACTCACAGGGGGTCCGGCAAAACCAGCAGGACCAGGAGGTCCAACCTCACCACGGTCACCCTTGAGAGATAAGAAAATAGCTTATAAAGTGAAGCAATAAAATCGAGTATAAAGAGACAACAGAAACAAATACATAGATTCACAAAGATCTCAGTAATGCAAAAATAACACAGAATCAACTCACAGGAGCACCACGAGTTCCAGCAGGTCCAGTTGGGCCAATAGTACCAGTTTCACCCTTTCAAAGAAAGACAAAGATTAGTTAGATAAGAATATCCCCAATTTATATAAACAATAAAAAAAACATACAGACAGATAGAAGAACGACTGAGAAAGACTCTCAGATTCTCACCTTAGCTCCATTGGGACCAGAAGGACCAGGTGGACCAATAGGGCCAGTCAAACCCTAAACAATATATTTGAGAATATACTTTGAAAATGAATTTGGTGCTAAAATAAAAGGCATCAATATGTAATACAGGTTAGCACTCACTCTTCCACCATCTTTGCCAGGAGCTCCCTCGGGTCCCTTCTCTCCAATGTCACCCTGAGGAAGGCAAGATTGTTGAAGTCAGGCTATAAAACTACTTCATTTGAACTACAGTTTATAGTGAAGTTGATGACAATCCAAGCGTTCTACTGTTAGGCTTAGATGTACTTACTCTGTCACCCTTAGGTCCAGAGATACCAGCAGCACCTCTTTCACCTGGCATACCCTGCAGACCAGGAGGACCCTGGGCACCAAGAGCACCAGCTGGGCCTATCGCACCCTACAATTCAGTAATATAACATTAGAAAAACTACTGACCAGGAACTAATAGACTAATGGGATAACCATGTAAGGGAAAAAAATTCTTACATGGCTTCATATCAACAATTTTGTCTTTTGTCAATTTTTCATCTAAAACCCTAAAGGGTTCATTGATTTATATGTGTGGGCAAACCCCTAGAAAAAGCCTGCAAGAGAGGATTTCCTTTTCATAAAATGTACCAACTAGAATTCCTTTAGAATAAACTACAGCTGTTAATCATCCAAAGAACATCTGAGAAGCCATATATTCATATAAGATCAAAGTAGGAATATATGCTTTAGTACCTCGTTTACTAGCGGATTGTACTATCCAGAGATAAACAGAAGCAACCTAAATCTACTCTATAATTGCGCATTTTAGACATTTTATATTTAGTGAGTCACAGGACCTGAGGATAAACACTATGAACAGGTATAGCACTCTTGAAAGGGATTATTCTAGGAGACCGCACAGTTTAAACTGTATCAAAAGCCAGATGCTGAGTTCCTGTTGAATTAAAATTTCATATAAATCTAATTAAAAGATCTCACCTTGGGTCCATCAGTTCCAGGAGTTCCAGGAAGTCCTCGAGGTCCCTGAAGACCCTGGGTTCCAGCACTTCCTCTCTCACCAGGGAAACCACGCTCACCCTGACAAAGATATGGACAGAAGGAGTTATCTTCCTAAAAGTAAAAGCTGGTACAAACATGGAATTCACTATACTGATCCAGTTTTAGCATACATGCTGAAAGTCTGTATAAAGAAGAATTTAAATAGAAAAGGGGAAAAGGGGTGGTAAAAAAGTGGGGAACTCACTCTTGGTCCAACTGCACCAGGGGCACCACCCTCTCCAGGAACACCCTATAGAAGGACAAAAAGAGAAACAATGCTTGAGGTCATAAAACTCAAAATTAGTATTGCCATCATTAAGGTGGAGCTATTGAAGAAGGATAATTAGAGTTTGGAGTCATTCCCACCTGGTCACCTGGTTTGCCAGACTCTCCTGGTGGTCCGCCAGGCCCAGGAAGACCCTATGAAAAAAGCAACAATGAAAAAGATACATTTGAGCAATTGCAAGACAGTAACCAGAAGCAGTCAATTTTTCACATATATTTCATCACTGTATACCACAACAGGTGATTATGAGTTTCTCTGTATATTGTGCCTATTGTACCTGGAAGCCAGGAGGACCGGGCTGTCCTTGTTCACCTCTTTCTCCAGCAGGTCCCTGAAATGATAACAGATCTTGGTTATAATCTATGTATATCAAATTCTTTTCGCGTTTGAAACGCAAAATGCCGTATGACCACAGAACATATCATACGTGCGTACGACCGGAAACAGCATAACAAGTGCTTACATTTTAACTAATCACTGCGTTTGTGGACGCCATTTTTATATCGTCTTTACGAAATATTATTATTTGTGTGAGAGTTATTTTACTGATATTGACAAGAAGTAAACACCTATTTGGTAAGTAATCATTTAAGAAAACAGAAACTAGAAAATAAGGATAAAGTGGATATTTTTTCTGTATACACACAGGTTTCATAAAAAAATGAACAAGAGATTGAAATTTGATTATAATTCCATTATAATTCAGTTAAAACAGAACTCACACTTGGGCCAGGAGGACCACCGGGTCCAGTCTCACCATCTTTACCAGGCAAACCCTGATGACAGACAGAGGCAATGTCCATTAATTATGAAATATTATTTAAGTGAACACAGTAAGTCACTGTGTTGAAATGAAGGTGACTTACTCTGAGACCAGGGCTGCCAACAAGTCCTTTCTCTCCAGATTTGCCAGGTTCTCCCTAAATGAGGAAGACACATATACAAGCCGTGAGACATTGCACAGATTGATCTCCAAAAAAGAAAATCTAATTACAGAGAAAACTGATTTGAGGATTTGTGGTTCACTTACATTGGCTCCCTTGGGTCCTGGGAATCCCATCACACCAGGCTGTCCGCGAGCTCCCAGAGGCCCAGGGGGACCTGGGCGACCGTCCTCACCAGGAGCACCCTATGTGTGTTAAAAATGTTTTTTTTTAAATAAAAATGAAAAAGAAAGATCGCACATACCAATGATTCCTTTCAGAATCCAAGCAATATCTATTTTCATAAAAAATATTTATGCAAGTCTCAATATATGATTAAGTCAACACTGACAAAAAAAGCAGCTTTACAGAAATTAGGATCCTGGGATAATTGGGTTGTTTATTATTTATGCATGGCATTTGACAAGTCCCTGTCTTTGTATCAGAGTACTGTTTGTACAAAACAATATACTGAGTGAAATGGCTTAATGAGGAAAACTGCTGGTGTATTGAGATGCTAGGATATTTACAGTTGCTCCGAGTTTTCCTTGGGGTCCAGCATCTCCAGGACGACCAGTGAGACCCTATGGCATGCAAGAAGGGGCAGGGGTGAGACCAAGAATACAATCATTTAATGTGTACACCAAAGGCTCATTACTAATTAAAGAAATTAAACAGAGTTTGGATTGAGCTACTTACTCTTGCTCCAGGAAGACCAGGCTCACCAGGACGACCAGGATCTCCACCAGAACCTTTTGGTCCAGACGATCCAGGAACACCACGATCACCAGGAGCACCCTATTAAATCCCCAGGGAACCGATTAGTGTTCAATCATTTGAGAAAACTTTAGTATAAAATTAGCAGCAGTGATCCTGATGAAGGTAACTGCTGTTGTGAAAAATTTGTGTGTTATTTTACAACTTATTACAGTTTCCAATTGTTATTACACCCACCTTTGCACCAGGAAGACCATCCTGACCGGGGAATCCACGGTTACCTGGGGCTCCCTAGTATGGATAAATAGAGGAATTTTACATTATTAGATTGAATTTTTTCTAAGATGTGGTCACATGCAATAGTATCAAGGTTATGTTAAGAAAGATTATCAGACTCACTCTCTCTCCTGGTGGTCCGAGAGGGCCAGCAGAACCGGGCTCTCCTCTAGGTCCTCTCTTACCCTCCTCACCAGTTGGGCCTGGGGCACCTTGAGGTCCTGTAATACCCTTCAGAGAGACATCAAGATTGTTAATCAAGTACAACTGCCCTGATCCTAAAAATTTTGAAAACATATTAACAGACGCCAAAACATTTACAAAACTAATACTTAAATATTATACTAAAATAACGATCGTACTGTGATAATGATGAGGACAATAGAGATTGCATGTATGATAATTCTGATAATCATGGCATATGGCTTACCCTCTCTCCTTTTGGTCCAGCCTCTCCCTTAAATCCTGCGATACCAGGGTCTCCCTGTTAAAATACACAATACACACTGATCCATTAACACACAAAATGATTCACATGAAAGGACCAAAAGACATCCAGATTAACATGATGAATACTTACACTCTGACCCTTGGGCCCAAGAGGCCCGGTAGCTCCCTGAGGTCCAGGTGGGCCACGAGGTCCTGGGAAACCTGGGGCACCAGCAATCCCAGGGGCACCCTGCAGAGGAAAACACAGTTATGAGTGGAGTCTTTGCTGTACAGTCAACAACATTCTGTTATGTCTAATTTGAAATCAACATATTATAATTAATTATAATAAGACTAGCTAATGCGAAATGTTCATGAACCTCAAATAAAATAAATTCATACAGTGATTACTGAGTCCAACTCATTAAAGTGTATCCTGATGGTGTCTACTTCACTTAAGTGCACAGTAAAAGGATTAACTTCAATTGGATTTATTTTACTGAAGTTACATAATACAAAATAATTAAGATATGGGGAAAAACTCACAGCAGATCCTTTGGCTCCAGGAATACCATCAGTACCAGGGTTACCCTAAAAAGCACAAAACTGATGCTCAGTATTTTTATAAAAAAAAAAAAGAGAGATTGAGTAAGATTGAGTAAGACTGAGTCGGGATGTAAATTTTACGGGCTCAGGTGGAAAAGACTGAATAAAAGCATATGTCTCTCTTTTTAGCCTGGAATTCATGTGCTAGTGAATGATGCCAATTTTCAAAGCATTAGGGGCTTATGTATAACTGTTATCCTTGTAAAATATGTACAGACTTATAGAACATTTCCTAATTTAGACAGACTGTGTGTCAGAATATAACTAGTCTTAGATTTTGCCTGAATACTGGAATCGTGTATTAAGGTATTTTACATACACCGGCTCCAGCAGGGCCAGGAGAACCTGGAGTGCCAGATTCTCCACGGGGTCCTTGGGCTCCCTCAGCTCCACGAGCACCAGTAGGTCCGGCCTCACCCTGTAAAGTGAAGATTAGCCAACAGAAACTACCATTAGGCTATTTCTAAACTACATCCTGTAAGAATTTTACAACGTATTAAACATAAATCTTTTTTTTAAAGCTGAGCTAAATTCACTCAGGTGACTGAGAGGTGTAATTTACCTTGGACCCAGGGGCTCCTGGGAAACCTGGGGCACCAGCAGTACCAAGAGGACCCTGCATAGCAAAATCACCAAAGTACTCAGAATTAATAAAATGTGAATAGGCAACACCTTTTTCTCAGTTTAAATGATGTTAACCCTTCTGTTGTGTTCAAATTTACTATCATATTTTATGTTTGGGGTCAATTGGACCCCAGCAATTTTAACCTCCACAAAATAAAATAAAATAAAATAAAATAAAAGAGAACATGATCATCAGAATATCAGTAAGGAAGACATAACAGTTCTTTATTTCCAAAGAGACACCTATAAATTTGAGCATGGAACTCAAAGATGATCTTCTGATTTCATCATTCCTTTGATAAATTCAACGCCTTCAGCCCCATAGCCTGAGAGAACTTCCACCATGCATTATTGTAAGTAGGGTGTTCATTTCCTTATGGGATTCCTTTCATCACCTATACACAAACTGATGCGCTGTATTCCCAAAGAGCACTACTTTGGTTCCAGCTGTCTACACGACGTTATCTGAGAAGGACTGTGGCTTATTTAAGAAACCTTTGCAAACTTTATGTTGCATTTTTGTGCCTTTTTTTTTAACAGTGCTGTCCTCCTTGGCCTTTGCCCATGGTTTAGTGTGTGGTGTATGGCGTGGTCTGAAACCACCACTCCAGATTGCTCCAAGAGAGGCTGAAGATCTATGGGTGTCTTGCATTGTGTTTTTTCACAATCCACACCAACCTTCATAGATGTCTCTCATTGGATTTCTTCTGGGTGCCACGTCCTAGAGGTGCCTTAACTGATTTATGACTATGAAACTTACTGACAACATTACAAACTACTGAAACAGTGATTTTAAGATCTTTGACATCTGCCTGTAAGACTGTAGCCTTTGGAATGATTTTATTTTTTGATCAATATTTTCCCACAAGACAGGAAATATCAAAGGGGTGGGACAGTGATGCCATGGTTAGCGAAAGTTCTGGATTTGAACCTCCTGGCTGACTGGGGCCTTTCTGTGTGGAGTTTGCATGTTCTCCCTGTGCCTGTGTGACTTTCCTCCAGGTGCTCTGGTTTTCTCCCACAGCTCAAGGACATGTGATTTAGGTCAACTGGTTACTCTAAATTTCTCCTTAGATGTGAATGTGAGTGTGAATAGCTGTCTGTCGGTGTTAATCCTGCAGCAGACTGGCTCCAGCTTCCCCCATGATACCCAATGGATAAGTAGTATAGAAAATGGGTGGATGAATGAATGGATGAATGGAAAATATCAAAGTTCTCATAGCAAGTATGTTTTCCACTCCCCAATATCGTGTGATATATCAGTGGTTCATACATAACTATGTGTACAGTTATGTGAGGTGTTGGCCATACAGCAGAGGAAAGTTTTGGTTTGTTTCTCTTTTTTTTTTGAGATTATAAATTTGCATTCTATAGAGACCTCAAAATCATTCAAAACCAGAACAAATCAGTGTATAATTGTGATATTTCTTCTGCTTTATAAAGCTAAAACAGCCTGGGTCAAATTGAGCCCGACGAACACCAACGTGTACCAAATGTGTACAGGACATGTTTGCCCAGTTGTCCTCATTAAAAGTCCGGAGAAGTACGAAGCCAGTGAGTATGAAGTTAATCATGAATTTAGAGATGGAAAACACTAAAGGGGTCACATAGACCCAAACATAATGGGAGGGTTAAGGCTTGTTAAGAGAGGCAGTACTTACAGGAGGACCAGCAGGCCCGGGAAGACCATCATTACCACGGGCCCCCTGCACAGACACAAGGTGAGAAAAGTCAAGCATGGCTAACAAGGTTTAGACCAAAATCCCATTTAATGAGCAACACTTAAGATTTAGTCATTCGAGCATTTTTCAACAGATGTTTTAATACACCTGTTACAATGCATTTTTAGCAGTCATTTATTTTATACACATGGTATGGAACACCATAAAAAATATTGTAAACAATCACTCACAGCAGCACCCGAGGGTCCAGAGCGTCCTCTCTCACCAGGAAGGCCACGTGGGCCCTAAGAGAGAAAAGCAAGGCCAAGAGAGAACCATTAGCTGTATACAATATAATGTGTTAAGTATTAAAACTAGGTCACTAGGACAGGCTTATAACATAGTACAACATAACCAACTCACCATTGGACCAGGGGCGCCATTCTCACCAGGTGCGCCTGACTCACCCTGTGGGATTAAGATACACATTTAAGACTGGTTTGTTTTATATATGTGGAGTAAAATAGAAAGAGAATATTTGTGTCCATATACATATACTGATATGTACAAAATATTACATCAGTATAATAAATAGAGTGTAAATATGTGCAAGTATATATACCCTTGGCTAGGTTTAATTTAAGGTTATGAAAAGGCTGCTAAATATTAGGAAATATGTGCATCATCTGCATTAGAGAATATGTGAGTGTATAAGTGAATTTCTTTTGAGGTCATTTGAGGCAGTGGTTCTCAATGTGGGGTCAGGGGATCCCCAGGGTCTGTGGTGTTGTTTTTTTGTGACAGCTGTTGAAGTGTCACAACCCACCTTTATCAATGTTATTATGTTTATTAATGAGTTTTGAAATTGATCAGCCTGTTTGATTGGTCCCATTGATTAAATGGGTTTAATCCAAATCTGAATAACTCAAAAATAAGTAGGCCTATAAATGACGTCAATTTGGGTCTAATGTGTTCTGACTGTGGACCTTTCCAGAGCGGAAATCTCCCTGGCGGTAACAAATAGACAAAATATTAATTTTTTGGGGGGTCTGTGGATTTTATTTTACTATTAATGAGATCCCTGGCTACAAATATTAAGACAAACACTGACCCACAGCCCATCAGTCATCTATTGACAATTCCAAAGCACTTTGCTTTGTCCTATCAGGATGTGATTTTCATTTTACAGACTGATCTGAAGAACATTTTTGTACCTTAGCTCCAGCAGCTCCAGTCTCTCCCTTGGACCCATCAAGACCTGAGTGTCCCTACAAATACAAACAGATATCAATTTAACATACTCTTCCATATACATGTAGGCACAAATGTTACACCACAATTACGACTTGTACTGCAAAACCATTAAAAAATATAGGAAATCAGACAAATTTCCTTTTTTAACATACTCTGTGTCCCTTGATGCCAGGAAGTCCAGGGGTACCAGGGAATCCACGAGCTCCCTGTTTAACAAACACACACATACAGACTTAAACTATAAAATCTGGTCCTTTACAAATTCTACCTCACAGAATAGAGACTCCAAAAAATACATATAAACAAGATGATTCATGGGAAAAATGCTATAGAAGTAGTTTTACCTGAGGTCCAGTGGGTCCACGGTCACCAGGCTTACCAGGTTTGCCATTCTCACCCTAGAGAAAAACAGGTGCAGGCATAACAATTAGAGGCTCACCTTAACACCAGGAATAAGCATTAGCTGCATAAATGACATCCATGAGATTACGAATAGCTTACTCACATCACTTCCAGATTTTCCAGGTGGTCCAGGTGGGCCGCGAGGTCCCATAGGGCCCTAATGGAATAAACAATAATGTGAACTGGAGCAAAATGTGGGATGTGTGTGTGTGTGTGTGTGTGTGTGTGTGTGTGTGTGTGTGTGTGTGTGTGTGTGTGTGTGTGTGTGTG
>JAQLOM010000038.1:10079042-10091342 GCA_030068315.1 Chrysichthys thysi | reverse complement strand
ACGCTAACACAAATACAACAAAACAGCCTTTAAAAAGCTGTCCACTGTAGTGACCACTATGCGTGAAAGGGTTAAAAATCTTTACATGCTACTGAAACTTCTAAAACATTATTTACAATATTAAAATCAATACGGTTAAAACCAAAATTTATTTACAGTAGTACACAGCAAATGGTTGTGGTAACACAGAGCTTGAAAGACTTGGTAGTGAAATTATCTTTTAAAAGAAAATTACATAAAATACAGGGTGCAATACTACTAGATATCAGCTGTCTCTGCCGCACCTGAGTTATATATTAATTTTCAGTATGCAGTATTTATTTATGCCCTGTGTGCCTACACATCTCTTTGGATTTTATTTTTAATTAGAAAGTAATACTTTTGAGAACAGTAAATTGCTGTTAAATGCTGGGGGACTCTTACTGTAGAAAAACTGCTGCGCCGTACAACAGTGACAGACGTGTATGCGGTGTTTTTCACTGAGCATCGTATATTACAGATTACTGAAGGATTAGCTCAACCTGGTCATGATCTGAGAACAATGGGAGTTTTTATTATTTATTTTAAAACAGAACACAAACTGTGAAATTAAACAAAATCGCATTGCATTAAGCAAAAAAGAAAACGTTAGTACAAAATGCAGTAAAGAAAAGGAGGAATATGCCACGGCATAGACCATTTTAGGGTTTTTTTTTTTTGCTAGAGCTTTGTTTAGGACTTTTATTTTAGCACTTATGTAGCGAATCAGATGCAGCAGCACGGCCTGACTTTGGCTCGCGGAAGTGACCGCAGGACAAGGCATAAGAAGACTCGGGGATCTGTTTTATATCCAGAAAGATTTGAGTTAGGAGTGACTTTGACATCTTGTACATAGCTTTTTCTATCACGTGACGAAGTGGTCGCAGTGATCCCTTTATGAATGCCCTTACTTCCACAGATACTAAGTAGTCTGTGTGGATATTGGGGTGTCTTCAAGAGCAGCAAACGTCACATTGCGTTTCTAAAACAATTACCTGCCTTAAATTAGTACCCTGTCTAAAACCCTCGTGTTAATACCCAGCAGTCCGTTTTCTCGTCTAATAGAAGGTCTTAGCGAGCTTGCTATAAAAGAAAACATGGCATATCTTCTGTCTTCTCGTCTAAAAACAACACTGAAGCCCGTGACACTGAGGACTACTGTCGCCTGGTCGGCGCTAACTGCAAACCCGCGACCATACAGCAGTAAATATGGAACATCTGAATATTTACACAGAAGTATCGTCCCGACCATGCACTACCAGAAAAGTTTACCTAGGTAAGTGAAGCTTCAAGGACAACTGCACCACACAAAAAGATTTTTTTTAATTTTTTTATTTATTTATTAATTATTATTATTATTATTATTATATTAACTACAGTTCAGTTCAGCACAGTAACGGTGCTGGGCACATTAGAGGTCTCCTGATTCATGTTCATGTATTATGAGAGTCAAGTGCTGCTGTGCCATTTTGAAAAACATCTAGGTGAAAGAGCACAGTGTAAACCCATGGGGACGGGAGAGCAGAGTGATTCACTGTAGGACATTTTTGTTAAAATAAAATATACACACCTCTGTTTAGTATTGTTCAAATAATATTCTTGATAGATTACCAGTTCCAAAGTTGGAGGACACGATACGGAGATATTTGGCAGCTCAGAAACCCCTGTTAAATGAGGAACAGTACAGGTGGGTGGTGAGGCCAACTAATCATACTGATATATGTCAGGTATAAAGGTGATCGTATATGTTTACGTGAAGTATGTGTGTGTGTGTGTGTGTGTGTGTGTGTGTGTGCGCGTGCGCGCGCGCAGTACGACAGAGAAATTGGCTCATGAATTCCAGAATGGCCTTGGCAAGCAGTTACATGACGAGCTTGTGGCTCAGGACAAAATGAACAAGCATACCAGCTTTATTTCAGGTGAGAAGGTGCAGGTTTCTCTTATTTATAAATCCGATCCCAAAAGTGTGCACCATATCGAAAACCCGGGCCTTGATTTGTTTAGGGAAAGCGTCATTGAAATAAAATATATAAAACCAATTACACATGAAGCATAATTCACAGGTTCTGCTGGTTTTACTTTGACGATTACATTATATGATATGATCCCAATAAAATCTTGAAATTTTTGAATCCTATAACAGATTATGTGATAGCATGTTCCCCTTGTTAGATTGGATCATAAAGATCCTCTTGCGATTAAAAGAAAATTACTATATTCTGCTTATGTCATCAATCTGCACGATCCGGACTCCTGCAGAAAATGGGCCTTTCCACAGTAACATTGCTCAAAGACAACAAGGATATTTTTCTCATTAGCATGCTTTGTTAATGTTTCAGCATTGCCAGTACTTATATCTTTAGCTGTTCTGTGAGTCTTGTCATCATACGCAGTCCTCCTATTGGTGGTGTATAGCATCATGCTAGCAGTTATACTGAGATTCATATTTCTGACACTGCGAAACCTTTTTTTTGTCAAAATGGCACTAATGCTGCAATCGACTAAAGTTCATAATATTGGAATTTTCAATCTCAGCCATGAAAAACCATATAAAATGCCCTCTCAACATTTGTTGAATACTTCATACACACCACTACTTTAGATCAATCAACATGGACACAGTAGTTGCTTAAATCTCTGACACTGGCCATACAGTGTTTTAAGAAATTAAATGCATAACAAACTCACAATTACAAATGTTAGTTGACTGACTACCTTTTGGTTTTTCCCACGTTGTAGCTTCAAAGTGAGGTACAGTATATCTAGTTCAGACTTCCCTCCCACTTCTGAGTTAAGCCAAATGCAGCACTAATCAGCCATGAGCACATTACACAAAAATTGTACAATATCAGTCCAAGTTCTGGGTGACATAAACATTAGGTAGAGCTTGTGTCCTACTTGTCTAAAAAAATAAAAATAAAACCTTTTTTGTTTTCCCAGCTCCATGGTTTGACATGTACCTAGCTGCCCGTGATTCTGTGGTCTTGAACTTTAATCCTTTCATGTCATTCAACCCCGACCCCAAACCTGAGTACAATAACCAGCTTGTTCGGTCTGCTAACATGGTGTGTTCTGCGGTTCGGTTTATGAAGACCCTGCGTGCTGGTCTCCTTGAACCAGAAGTATTCCACCTAAACCCTGCCAAGAGCAACACTGATACCTTTAAGAAGTTCATCCGATGGGTGCCCTCCTCCATCTCATGGTTTGGAGCTTACATGGTGAATGCCTATCCACTGGATATGTCTCAGTACTTCCGTCTCTTCAATTCTACACGGATCCCCAAACCCAAGCGGGATGAGCTCTTCACTGACCAGAACAGTCGCCATGTGCTTGTCATGAGAAAAGGAAATATGTATGTATTTGAGGCACTGGATAGGGATGGTAATCTAGTGAAACCTGCAGAAATTCTGGCACACCTCAAATACATCCTTGCAGACACGACACCAGCTCCTGCGTTTCCTCTGGGTGTTCTGACGAGCGAGAACAGGGACGTCTGGGCTGCACTAAGGGAGAAGCTTCTACAGGCAGGGAATGGTGAGGCTCTAGGTTTAGTGGACAATGCTCTTTTCTGCCTGTGCCTTGATGAGGAGGAAATGCGTGATCATATACACATCTCCCACAATATGCTTTATGGGGACGGCTGCAACCGCTGGTATGACAAGTCATTTAGTCTCATCCTGGCCAAAGATGGACAAGCTGCCATAAATTTTGAGCACTCTTGGGGTGACGGTGTGGCTGTCCTCCGTTTCCAAAATGAAGTCTTCAAAGACACCACGGAGACCCCACAGATCAGTCCTGACACCCAGCCTGCTGCTGTAGATTCAGCCTCTGCTGTCCGGAGGCTGAAATTCAAGCTAAACCCTGAACTGGAACAAGGAACAAGAAAAGCCAAAGAGAATTTCCAGGCTGCCATCTCGAAGCTTACCATTGATGCTATGGAATTCAAGCAAGGTGGCAAAGAGCAGCTTAAGAAGAAGCAGCTCAGTCCTGATGCCATTGCTCAGCTGGCTTTCCAGATGGGATTCCTGCGGCAATATGGGAAGACCGTAGCTACATACGAGTCCTGCAGCACTGCAGCTTTCAAACATGGCCGCACAGAGACCATAAGGCCTGCCAGTATTCACACACAGCGCTGTGCCCAAGCCTTTGTTCAACAGCCTGGTCAGCACAGTGTGGAGCAGCTCACAGGTCTACTGGCTGCCTGCTCCAAATACCATGGGCAGCTTACAAAGGAGGCAGCTATGGGTGAGTGGCAGCAGTAGTTTTTTTGTTCTTTAAAAATGTAACCTTGTCAACTTGTCCTCTGAAGTCAGCCTAATGGTCGTTCCTTTACTGTATTATCTTAAGTGAGTTTAAGTGACCTGTTGGAAAGGTGACAGATCAGGTTCACAAAATATACATCTTAAGTAGGAATTGAAATAATCATAGCTGAAAAAATTGTAGTTCTAAAACATGAGCAAAGAAATTCTTTGTCATGTTGAGGGCAAGGGTGTTCCTATTTAAAAATGTGAGCCTTGTTGCTCCATTCCTCTTGTTCGTCAAACAGGGAGTCATGCCATGTAAATGTGATTTGCACATTTTAAGTTATGGGAAGCAGGGGTATCGCAGTAACATATTGAAACTCTGTAGGATATCAATCAGGCCATCTATTACATCAAATCTATAGATGTTTGGAAAATGTCAGTATATTAATAGTATACATCCCTCACTATTAATTTTCTGTAACATTTCTATCTTTACAACCAGGACAAGGATTTGACCGACATCTTTTTGCCTTACGCTACTTGGCAAATTCTAAAGGAATGCCTATGCCGAGTCTGTACCAGGACCCAGCTTATGCAGCCATAAACCACAACATCCTGTCCACCAGCACACTCACTAGCCCTGCTGTCAGTTTGGGTGGCTTTGCCCCTGTAGTCCCAGATGGTTTTGGAGTGGGTTATGGTGTCCATGACAGTTGGATCGGTTGCAATGTTTCCAGCTACCCTGCCAGGAACGTCCATGAATTTCTCAGATGTGTTCACAAGTCTCTGGAGGACATTTTTACTGTTCTTGAAGGAAAGCCAATTAAATCTAGCTGAGTGCACTTCAGAATAACAAAAATGGTTTTGAGAAATCATCAAAAGGACTAATTTTAGAGTGCTCAGAGGATAATGTTTCCAACATATAGTAACTTGGATTGGTCAAGTAACTCGGCCCCCTTGACTTTCAGTTCTGTTAAGTCTATTAAAACTTTCTGCACATTTGTACATGACAAAAGTTCAATGTTCACTTTGGGATGTCTACACACAATGTGTCTTGGTGTAGCCTGTTCATGTAGATGACAGATTAGGTGTAAATATTTTACTTACAACCAGGGATTATACTTTTTAAAAACTAACCTTAAATTTACTTTCAGGTGCTGATTTTGGTTTATACACAGAAATGCAGAGTGAATATATTTTGCTCTTACCAAAGCAGGATAATTGTATAGGCAGCAGTGACATTTTTTTCATACAACACCTGAATTTGATTCATATTTCTGAAATTGACAGTTTTATTTAAAAAAAAAAAAGGGAAACAGCAGACAAGCCAGAAATTACTGTACAAAACGCTGGATTAAACAAACTAAATGGTGGGTCAAGAATGTGACACTTAGATTGGCTTGATCTTGAAATGGAGGCCAATGAGACTGAAGACGAGACACTTGAGATCTTGTACGAGGTAGTAGAACACTCGGAGGCCTTCTGGATCCCTGAGAGGCAGGGAAGAAAAATCACATTATTCATGATGGATTAAATATATACTGCTACAAATTCGTTTCATTTTAATGTTCCACAGAGCTCATGGACCAAACAAGTCTGCATAGGTCTAGGAGATTCTAAGTAGGTGCTTCTCATGTAGCAACATTTCAGTCAAATACAGAAACCTAATCTTTCCCATTCTATTTTTCCCCTACATTTCCTTGTAAGAAACCACCCGACTTCACTTTTAAATTGATTACTACATGGCAAGGATGTGCATCAGTAGTTCAATACCTAGATAACCATTTGTATACCAAAAAAAAAAAAAAAAAAAAAAAAGATACTGTGTTTACAAGAAAATTAAAAATGTGCAAAAAATAACGTAAAGCATCCATCTTACCACAAAAAAATTCAGAATAAAATGTTAACTCTTGTCTATCTGGAAAAGTATAATAATGAAAATAAAAACAAAGCAAAAAACAGACAACCTCCTCACACGACATTCCTCATTTTTTGGGTGTTTTTATTTTTTTTTTTTAAATTTGGCACTGCACTCGCCCAGGAGCCTCCTTCATTAAAAGGAAGCGAAATAATAATAATAATAATAATAATAATAATAATAATAATAATAATAATAATAATAAGATTTACAGCTTCAAGCATAGCCACACGGGGGGTAAAAAAAAAAAAACACCAACAAGACGACGAATGTTTGGAACCTAATTGGTAAGACCTCCTCGATTTCTTGATAGCCATCCAAATCCCGGTGCCGTTCTTCTCCGAACAAGAGCCTTCGTGATAATACAGAGAGAAAACACAGACTGTTACTCAAGAGATAACACAGACTGGTGAACCACAGCTTTAAGCTCGGAGGGGAAACCACACAGATAAAGACCATGGCAAACCACAGACGAGCGGTTTATCTACGCTTCAGCTAGACTCCAGGAGCACCAGGAGTTATATATGGATCGTGTGAAACGACGGGATTCGTGGTTCAAGTTTCTGGAACTGCGCAACAGTGAATCTCTTCAGCAGACAACACAAAAGGTGGACCCTAACACCCTATTTACAATTATTAACATCAATAGGAACTAATTCTACACCTAGGATTTGGTGAACTTAGGTAATTTATTTATTTATTTATTTTTTCAGTTTCAATCAAGCAGATAAAATGTTCCTTCAAAATTTTTAGAAAATCCCAGATATGGGCTAGAACCTGAACCTAGGCGTCCTGAACAGGGCTCAGAGGTTATACGTGCATTCTTCAACTCGAGAAACCGAAAGTTTTTCGATTTGTCTGTCTGGGGAATCTTTCAAGAATGACCCTGGCCACGTGCTGGATTGGTGAAGAGCCTTTGGAAAAACAAGCAAGCTGCACCCTGAAGTACAGATGAACCGAAGAAAGCTGTGGCTCAGGGGCAAGTCGAGTTGACTCCTGCCGGAGACTTTGAAAGGGCTGTACGTCCAAAGCACAAATTTGGATTGAAAGGTTCCCCTGAAACGACTGGGACCCTTTCCTGTTCCAAGATCAAGCTAGCATCATTCAACACCAGGTTCAAGCTAGAAGCCAAAAGGTTCCTCAGGTTGCTCCTCAGGGGAACCCATAAAGAAATAATCCTAGCTCTATTTTGGAATGGTGTACATCTTTGGGGAAAGATTCTTCGGGTCAAAACTGTACCGATAAGCGGAAGAAGCCTCGTGACCCGAAAGCAAGTCGAGTCGACTGCTACGACAGTTTTTGGAAGGTCTGTGCTCGAGAAACACAAAGACGGTTCTCCTTGCCCAACTAAACAGATATACTTTATTAAGCAAAGAACCCTTGAGAACCCTACCCTGACCCTTTCCTCTACGGATGACCTTAAAATACAGAACCCAAGTTTAGCCATCTTGACTGCTACGAGAGGTTTTGATAAGCTGTCTTCAAAGGGGGTTTACGTCGCAGAGAGTGATCTAGAGTAGATCCTTTTTAGGAAAGAAGAACTTTATACCACACAGAGACCCTTTTATAAGAATACTTTTGAAAGTTGAGTTAGGCTAGCGATACTCTACCCTAGTTCGAAATTAGCCTGCTTTTATTCTACATTCTACACAGCTCCGATGGCTGGGTTCTTGGTCCGATGGTTCGGGTACTGCCCGTCTTCGTATGCGCCATACTGGTTGGGAGGAGCCACGCGACTGCCGGCTTTGATCGCAGCTTCGTAGCTCGGCACCCCCTGTTGTCCTGGAGATGAGGACGGGGGTATGTCATATCTCAGAGGTCCAGGGCGAGTTGCAGGGCCACGATTCGAGCTTGGCTGAAGGGTTGGGTTTGTGTTGTAGGGCAGACTAGGGTTCAGGTAGCGGTCTGCTTCTTTGTGGCCTTCCGCAGCCATTCGTCTACAGGAAAGAAAGAAAAATCCATAAACATAGTGTCCAGACAAACAAGAACACTTTTGTTTTTTGTTTTTTTTAAATGCTACTATTCTAAACGCGATGTCTTGTTTATGCTTATCAGTCAGGTCGCACACCTGCTTTGGGGGTTCATGCTTTCAGGAAGGGATGAATTCAAAACGTCTAACGGATAAGAGATGAAATGTCTCAGATCTTATAATACAAGTTCACTCACCTTGACGGGCTCCTGATAAATATTTTAGAAAGGTCCACGCACACCTTTGTAAACAAGCACAATGGTTTACCTTCCCTGTCTGAGCTTATCGCCTGTACGCTTGCTAGTTATGGTACGCTTTCTACACTGGCCTGTCTGTGGGGGGTCACGTCAAAGGGTTGATTTATCACTAATATTGTTGCTGCATGTGGTCTTGTAGAAGCAGGTCTGTGTGTGTGTGTGTGTGTGTGTGTGTGTGTGTGTGTGTGTGTTCTGTCCATCAGCAACAAAATCAGCGTGTCTGGTGGCCATGACCACCCAAGCACTGCAAACAGAACTTCTGCAGCCTTGAAAATGAGCCATAGAGAGACCGAGAGAGGGGTGCAAACGGGAAAGACGTAAGGAATTTTGGAGATAAAGAATTATCGAGTACTACCACCAGGACGGAGACAGAGAGCGGAAATGTCAGCGAGAAGCCTAGCGAACGACGAAGACACTCTTAAGGACCCCGACTTGGGCGTACGTATTAATTCACGCTAGATTTGTCTTCTGGATATGGTTTACCCTCTGGGATTGCATTAGGCGGTACTGAGACGGGACCTCGGACAGTTAAATTATATAATGCGTCATCCCCCACTATCACCATCTCCAACAACAAATCACCCACATCACTGGAAGTGTAGGGTTTTTCCATTCGTGTCCTGATTGGTCCGAAACTGTTCTACTGCTTCGCGATCCTCAGTTGATGCACCTTTCAAACTCGCCTTGACTTTTAAGGACACCTGTTGCACCTCGATTGAGTTTCAACACGCGCACGGACCTTCACTTCCTCGCTGAAGAATACACCATAGACGTACGTTTCATCTCTTCTCGCCCTCCTGGTCCGTGGTCGTATTTAGGTTTCTGTCTTGAATCAGTGTCATTCCCCACCCCTCACCCCACCCCCAAGTCCCTCGTTCCTGGGTCTAATTGTGGAAATGCTCGAGTTGGCTGTCTGCTCGTGTATCGACCCTTCCTTTGGATATTGGTTATTGATTGCGATTACTGGAAAAGCCCCGAATAATTCATCAAGAAAAACAAGCCGGGTAACGTCATGCGTTGGAGCGTCGCATTTTAACGCTGAAGTACGTACGCGGTTAGCGTCGAGTCCTCAAAAATACACCCCTCAACAGAACACCGCATGATCCCGTTAACTCACGGATCATAGTTTTGCGTAGGTGTTTGGTACTCGCTGATGTTAACTGACCACCTGGAAGCCCTGCCCTCATTCCTTAGGGATCTCTCACTTCGTCTCAGGTTTCCCGACCTCGAATGACGTCTCGCACTCTGATGTTAACCATATACGCGTCTAATGTGGCGAGACAGAAAGCGAGGGCGTGAGGAAAATCAGGACGTGAGATTACTAATATGAGAGGCGGGAAGGGGGCGGGGCTGCCAGATCAGGAGGTCATATCGGCGTCCTCGCAATCCTGAGGCGGCCATCGATCGTTCTAGAGTCACGTGTGAACTGGGTGGTTAGTCGTTACTCTGGAATAGGGGAAGACCTTCACGTGCATTCTTTCAGGCGTATTTCGGCGGTGCTCGGCGCCTCGCTCATATGCTAAACGCGGAAAGGTCGGCAGGCTGGACGGACCACGGGTCCCAGATTGCCGACCGTGTTCGGTGTTTGTAGTCGAGGAGGAATTGGAGAACTTGGTTTGTGGTTACGGTGTAAAAGCTGAAGTCAGGGAAAGTAGAGGCTGTTGGACATTAAAACTGACTTACGCACGCACGCAAACACACACACACCAGTCACTAACGCACTTGTGAACCCGCGACCTTCTATAATCACCCAGCTGAAGTGTGAGAAACTTTGTATTGTGTGTGTGTGCTGATGAAGCAGCACTGAGTGTGTGTGCCAAATAAGCACCATGGTTTATGGATTAGAGACTCTACCAATATACAAGACGTGTGTGTGTGTGTGTGTGTGTGTGTGTGTGGGAACACTGTAATAAAAGCATGATGGAGAACATGTGCTTGTCTTTGTGACGGTGTGTGTGTGTGTGTGTATACGCTGCGGACCTTTAATAAATCACAAGTCGTCTTAACACACACGGACAAGTAGGACCGCGGGAATGAAATGTCACGCAATCAATCTGTCTCATACCACCTCCCATTAACACTCCATCCCTTGAGAAACTGTACACGTCCAGTTCTGTAACCGTGTGTGTGTGCGTGTGTGCGCGTTTGTGTGAAAGTGTGTGTACGCTGTACACGGACATATTTTCCATCTTACGACGAGGGGGAAATCTACACGCATGAGCCAAACTTCTTGCACCTGCCCGAAATCTTCGGGAAGGAAATTCCTCCCTGGGTTCCTCGTTTGACCCCGGCTTCTTCAGCTTTCCTCAGTAGAATATCTGGCGCACACAGCTGGTACTTCAGAAGTATACGGGATTATTCACGAGCGCCCACTGAAATCAGACACGCTCCCCCCTGCTCCGTTAAACGTATAACTCCATACACACAGCCCGCGTGTTTCTGTTCGCTTGTTCGCTTTGTGAACGACCTCATGGTTTGTTTACACCCCGAGACCTGCGTCCTTTAAGGATGACGCGAGAAGTCGCACCATTCTTCTCGCTGTTGTTGTTGCTGACTCTACAGCTCGCGATGTCTTAGCGTTAGGAGCGTCGGGAGTTTCCCCTGCGGGCACGGTGACGCAGGCGGACAGGGCGAAGCGGCGAGGCTTCATTTCCTCGACGCTGATTTCATTACGGCGCGCTCTGTTTCGAGGCAAACGACGTTACGGCGCGGGCTTGATGCGCTCAGAAGCGGAACGGGGACGGCCACCAAAAATGCAATAAGAGCGCAGAGTAATACGATGAAAGAAGAAAGAAGGGGGGGGCCTTGAAAGCCTTGAAAGTTACGCGAAAACACATGCTCTCTCGAAATGTCCTGGGGGAAAAAAAACGTTAAACAACGTGTGGCCGAGTGATGCATTATGATGTCCAATTTTTCCTTTTTGGTATAATAATAATAATAATAATAATAATAATAATAATAATAATAATTTCTATAGCAAGGTGACGCTACAATTAAAAACAATCAGAAGAAGTTTAGCTCTAATATTTACCGACTAATTAGCGACGTTTGTTTCTACCCTTCAGAAACACCATAACCCCGCCCACTCGGGGTCTCTCGGTGTCTACCTGGTTTCCTCACACCTCCCGCGCGCGTCCTTTTCCTCGAGGTGAACATTCCTTCTGTGTTGACCGATGCAAAGCAAATACCTTTTATAAAAAAAAATAAATAAAAAATTCCAGTCAATCCTTCGGGCGTGTCCTGCGTCGACATGGCGACGGGTTAAAGTTGTACGTTAGCACTACGTTGTCGGTTTCCTAAATGAACGTAGCTCCGCCCACACGCTTGCTTTGCGTGTCTAGCGCGAATACTTACTGGTGGGCCAAAGGGACAACATAGAGGATGACGGGGAATTTTCCAAGAAGTTTCCGGGGCTTATGCGCCAGAAGGGGCGGGGCGGGGCTTTTGGGGGTCATTTAACGTCGGCGCGTTCAAACGTGGACTGTCAGACGATCCAGATTTATGCATCAATTCCCCAGTGTGCTTTTATTTATTTATTTATTTATTTATTTAATCGGATGACGGCATTTTGAGCGAGGACTTGTAGCGGCGTGCGCCGCTGCGAACGTGCACGCGTGCTTATCGAATTCACGATGACGTGTGTGTAGGTTAATGAGTGAAACTTTTTTTTTTTTTTTAATTCCAGCTGTTGGACCTGTTACGCGCCTTTTGAGGATCCTTGGTCGGGGCGTTTAGAAGGAACAGCTACAGCCTACGGGAGTCTTGTGTGAAGGCTGAACAACCATTAATGCTTCTATTAAATCGCTTGCAGCCTTTCACTCCCCTACACACACACACACACACACACACACACACACACACACACACACACACACACACACACACACACACACA
>JAQLOM010000038.1:10065531-10078942 GCA_030068315.1 Chrysichthys thysi | reverse complement strand
CCCCCCCCCCCCCCCCCCCCCCCCCCCCCCCCCCCCCCCCCCCCCCCCCCCCCCCCCCCCCCCCGGACCGGAGTAACCCATGTCAAAGACCATTTCCCCAATCCGAACTGTTCAAATACCCATACAATAACTAACTATGGATGTGTGTGCCAGGGGGGGGGGAGACTGGACAAAGGAGGCATTACTCTTACTATGCTATGTACACAACCGTACACTCACAAAAAAAAAATACCAAAATACATATTCTTAAGACTAGTGTTATCACTAAAATAGTTTAAAAAAAAAAAAGAAGAAAGAAATCTCATTCCTTAGTAGACAAGTTTACATGCTTTAAAAAATGTATTGATTCCAGAGGAAATCTGAGTGTCAACATTATTATGGTCTCAGTGTGCAGATGTATCTACTGTTGGTTACACTGTATCATTAACTGTCATAACTGCAGATCATTCACAATTACTAAGTACACAATACTCACTTAGACTGGTTGACATCGATCAGAGACCCAATTTTGGAGGTTGTGAATGAGATATGTTCGTCACCGATGACGATCTCCAGTTCCTAAATAGGGAGAGAAAAAACCCAGAGCAATGGAAAAAGTCGAGATAAGTGGTTTACCAAACACATATACTAAAAATACTACTCTCGACAGAGTAAATAAAGGGAAAGAGTTCAAAAATTATTTCAGTGGACAATACACACCTGTCTGCCCACCCTGTCTGGAGGAGGCCACAGAGCATCATCTTCTTTAGTGATCTCACTGTCATCAATGATCCTCTTCAGTTCCTCCATCACACTCTTGTGAACGTACGCCTAGAACGACAAAACACGCTAAAAAAGCATCGTCTTCAAGCACAATAGGGTAGAAAACGTGTCCTGATTAAGACGTTACCTCTTTCCTGATCATGACGTCATTTTTGTAGTTACTGTTGTTTGCGTATCTCAGCTTCCCTGCATTAAACGAGAACAGGACCAGGTGTGAGAGCAACGAAACGCGTTTGTCATATTTATGAGAACTTGTTAAGTCTATAGCAAAAGGTAAACAACTTCTAATAGTATGTAAGAGATGAGAACATTACGCCGCTAAACCAGTTTAACCACAGCAGCACCATGGCTCGTTACACAACCACAGCTCGAGTTAGCACCAACTGGCTAATCGTTTAAGACCTGAGGCGCATGTTCAATAACATCCTCAAATACAAACAGGTACACGCGCAGAACACACAAAGAGATTTAATAAACATACCACAAAACATTAAACACCACATTAAGGACATTTAAGGAATTATTACATGGAAAAAGCAATTAGCAATATTAGCTAGGCAGATGTGCCGCTAGCTAGTTTACATGGCGTCTTACTCACCGTCCGGCCTGAATTCAAACTCCAGAAACTCGTGACCAAATTTCCCTTTGTGTCCCACGTAATATCTTAAATAAAAGTCGTTCGTGGACATACCTGCGCAAATAAAATTTAAAAAAAAAAACAAGGAACGTGTGTGTGTATATATACAGCTATTATCTCACCAACTTCCCCCCGAACAAACGGCTCAAATTTTCTAGCCGCCGATTAGCAACTCACATATACGCGCTAACAGGCAGCGCAGCCTAATGACGTCATTAGGGTCGCATGTTGATGATGATGCGCGAACCGGGATCGCAGTGACCGTCGTCTACCACATGGTGAATGCCACGCTGAAAAGCAATAAGACTCGCATACAGTACAATGTACGGTACAAAATTTTATTTCATCGTCCATCTTACCTCTGTTGACTTATTTCTTTAAATTGCAGTACATTGAGAAACACTGAAACGATTTGAAAAAGGTGCAAACACATGAGCCACCTTAACTCTCATTATTAATATGATAGTGCTCATTTATGCATCAATATCAATTTATCTCATTTAGGTAATGCAGGACCACATACTCACAATCCTTCATCAAAACACAGTCTCTTAACTTGCATACCTGGTACATTTTTTTTTGCAAGCTTCTCAACTTTCTGAATCATTACTCCTCCAGTTTGATATCAACATGTATACATACACTGTTGTACATATTCTGGAAAAAAAACCAAACAAACAAAAAAAATGTGTCAATTAATTCATTGCCAAGAACAACTAACCAAGAGTTGTATTGTACAACAGGAACTGATTATCCCCATAGTGAAATCAAACTGAAATAAGCTTATTCTCTGGTCTGCAAAATTTGAAATAAAAATGCAAATTGGTGGAATCGAAAATGCACCTGTTATAAGGCATATTGCAATTTATTACAGCTGGTGTCTGGGAAACTTCACCGACTCAACCACAGGTATATATTATTAAGGTATGGTGTTTTTTGCATTAGTTTTTGTGAGTAAAAGCAGCACAATCCATCAGGAGGCAGTTGGTAATTTATGATTAATATCAGAACATACTGATTTGTGTTATGACGTTCACGTTTATACATAAACAATGTCCAAAAAAACAGTTATTTACACAACTTGTATTTAATACCAGAAAGCAATGAATCTCTATTTGGCCCAGAGAGCAGGGCACATTTTATATTGAACTGAAGCCTCCTAAAATAACAATTAAATATAAATTCACTGGCTTACGCAACCACCTCAATTTGATAATACATTTTGCATTACACCATTCAGCCGTTTACCATTTACCCTGTACCACAGCAGCAGTGTAGGTGTAGAGGTGCAGTAGGAAAAGTAAAACTGGAAAAAGTGTATGTCAGGACAGAAAGGACAAAGCAAGAGCATCTATAGTATTGATTCATTTCGGAGACTCATGCAATTTTCAAAAATAATAACTATGACAGAAATATTGGCAATACAAAATCTGTTATAGTCAAGACGAGGACTATACTCTCAGAAGAGGTTCAGTATCGATGAGCCCTTATAAAAGGAAAATGAAGAAGGAAAGTCACTGGTCCAATGCACAAGTCCCTGCAAAAATCCCATGCAAAAACATGGGATCCTGAGTTAGAAAGAAAACTGGAGCTGCTTTTTCCTGACACAAATTAGGCTCGGTGGCAAAATTTGTTGGGTTAAAAAATACAACATGAGTGGAGCATAATGTGTGCTTTATGTTTGCAGTTGACAATAAAAAGAACTCAATAATTATCTGAAAGTATATTATGTTAAATCAGTATTTATGCAATTTAACATCTGCCTCTGAGTGTTGTTTAAAAGGTGTGAAAACACTACACTGAATACAGTAATGCAAGGACAGTCAAATGACTTCTTGGTTTCTTTACTGAATCTGCATATACATTAAGCTGTGAGAAGAGCTGAGAAGATAATCTGTCTTCCGACATGCTGCATAGGACCTGGAGAACATCCAAACTTCTTTGTCTGTACGCAAACATCTTCGTCATGTTAACATACTGTTCTTAACATGCCACTGAGCTTTATTTTAAGGTGCAAGATACAATAATACAAAGCCCTGACCTACTTATAATGAAGATAGATGTTAGCAAAATGAAGGATAAAAAAGTCATCCCTCCATTAGAATGAAGTCACATTGCTCTTGGACTAACATACAGCAAAGGGGCTGTAAATGCACTGGGGCGATAATACTTTTACAATGAGGCAGACTTTGTATTTTAACCTTAAAAATATGATGATATTTTTGTTCTTTTTAAGTAATAAATCTCAGTGCAGGTCTTTACCAGCTATGTTCCTTTGGCAAATTTTGAAGTGACCCGTACTATTTTGCTATTTTCAGAAACACTCATAATCTGGGGCTGGATGGATAAAATATGCATGAATTAATAAAAAGAAAGGAAGAAAAGAAAAGAAAAAGAGCTCTGACCAACTGTTTTCAGCAAGGAACATTTCCCCTTCATAATTAAGTGCAGCAGTCGTTTCGAAAAACAAAACACAAAACAGTAACACTGTAGCAAGTCAAAGAAGGCATTTCTTGATTTTTTTCTCCCCCCATTTTAAATACAGTTTGCAAACTGTCAGTATATACACACAACCCTCTTTCATGTCCCTTGTCTCTTCTCTGGTTCTCTCTAGGGCATATCAATGGGGCCTGCTGCTTGACTCTGATGGGTGCCGCTTGCGAGGAGTAGTGTGGCCATTAAGACAACCGTTCACTCGTTTGGTCAAGCCACCATTCAGAATGTCCTGGATGTGCTGAACTATCAGATTAATGGCAACTGGAGAAAGAGAAGAAGAATAAGGGGTCAAACAGTCCTCTGAAAAAAGACCTCATCAATACATCGAAATATAGACTTAGTGTAATATTATCTTCAAATATTTGAAGATACTATAGATTCTAGTTCTACTGCTAACATTATGAATGAATGCTGTATTATCTGTAATTAAACTAGAATTCTATTACTTTTTTTGGGCGCCATACCAAGGAAGACGGTTAAATTAAACCACAACCACCACGAAATAATTTGATTTTTTTTTTTATATTTGAGTCTGACAGAGTTTGTCTAAACATCTGAGGGTGGGTGGAAAGGGCAAGGCAGCTAAAGGAATGTGCAGAATCTGAGAATGGCCTTGCTCAGAAACATTCAGCTTTCCAAAACAGAAGAGGTGATAACTAGAACCAAAACATTTCTCTAGCTCCACGGTCACACAGTAATCTCACCTAGATTATCTGCTCCCCTTGGGATGATCACATCAGCGTACTTTTTTGTCTAGAACCATGAAAACAAGAAAAATTTTAGTCAGGTTCCCAGGAAACAGACACACACCCTGTGCCCAGGTGGCTTTCAGTGTTTCTGAACCATTTCCTGGCTGGCATGATGCCAGAGATGTTGATACTAGAAGTTTCTCAAGGAAACTGAGTTCTTATGAAACCCCCTTAGTGTTATTACAGTTATTATAAAGACTGACCAAAGACCTACAGATAGCTAGAAAGAAAGGTCTCTAAACTAATTTTTATATAAACAATACAAGATAAACAATAGACTAGTTTTCTTTTCCCTAATTAAAGCAAAAACAGATTCAGAACATCACTATTTTTAGACTGTTTCATTTGAGCAACAAATGACACATCAGTCTGCAATTAAATTAACAGCCATTACACAGTTCACAAATTATATTTACCGCTTCGTTGTATTTTTATCCTTCCTTAAAAATGGAAGTAAATAAAGTGACGCAAGCAGTGTACAAAATAATAAATCTGTGTCTTGTATTAAACTACTGAATAACCAACTGTTAAAAAAAAACAATCTTGTAGATGAGCTGGCAGTGGAGCATGAACCGTTGATTCTGAAACAGAGCATGCAGTGCAGAAGCTCCTTATACCTTAATGATGGAAGAAAGATGCAATGTCAGTAACAGTCTCTATGGGTTTTTCTTTTTTTTTTTTCAACTTTATCTCAGCATCATCTGAAAACAAGTGTGTGTGTGTGTGTGTGTGTGTGTGTGTGTGTGTACATTTATTTATTTAATTTTATTTTTCCAAGCACCAAGGATCAAATCATCTAAACTAGCTGAGTGGAACTGCTCCAAAGGTGCTCTGAATCCAAATGACAACTGTACCCTCACGCAAATATTTTATTTCAATTGTATTTAACTTTAAGAGACTACATAAATAATCATAGGAGGAATTTATTTTTGCAGCAGGTAGGTGAGTGCATACCTACTTCACGCAGACTGATATCAAAGTGGTAATAATTCATTAGTAAAAAGAAAATGAAAAAGACTTTTCCTAGTGGAATCTTGTACAGCTGACTGAAGAATTGACTTCCAAATTTCCTTTTTAATTTAAGTTTAATATTCTGTAGTCCTGAGACCTTTAAATTTGTGGAAAAAAAAGAAAAAACACAAAAGGAATGCATAGCTGGGAGCTCACACTACAAATCTGATGAAAGAAAAGGAACATGAAACATCTGCTTCAGGAAGGAGAAATGTCGGTTAAAACCTGAAGCTCACTAGCATACAGGAAGACAGTTAAACCAAACAGTTAAAAAAGAAGTAAGTCTTCAAGACACAGTCTCAAGCAACCTACATTTATAACAGGGCTGATATTTATTAGCCATTTAAATTAAACCCTGTACCCTGCATGTAAATATATTTATATAAAATATATAGATTTTTTTTTATATTTGTTTCCTATGTTACACAGGTTAAAATATGGCACCTTTGGTAGCAGACTACCCAATTATAGGTTAGCAAAAATCATAACGTAAATTAAAGTAAATAACGATTCATATTTGGCTGCATATCCCTTTCCTTGTAAAAAAAAATGAAGGCTGGTGACCCAGTGATATCACAAAACTGTTGCATTCTTCTTTTGTGATGGTTTTTCAGGCTTGTGCTGCGGCTTCTTTCATTTGTAGTTTGTTTTGGGAAGTTTCTATCTTCGGCCTCCTCTTCAGTGGTGAAATGCATGCTCAGTTGGGTTATGGTTTAGTGATTGACTTGGGCAGTCTAAAACCTTCCACTTTTTCTCCTTGATGAGGTCCGCTGTTGTGTTGGGAGTGTGTTTTGGTTCATTGTCTTGCTGCACAATGAAGTGCCTCCCAATTAGATTGGCTGCACGTCTCTGTAAACTGACTTACAGAATGTTTGTGTAGACTTCTGAATTCCTTTTCCTGCTACCATCATGACTTACATCATCAATAAATATTAGTGAAACCTTTCCAGAAGCAGCCATGCAAGTCTAAGTCATGACACTACCTCCACCATGCTTGACTGATGAGATCATATGTTTTGAATCATGAGCAGATTCTTTCTTTCCCCACACTTTGGACTTTCCATGACTTTGGTAGAGGTTAATCTTAGTCCCAGAACTTTTCTGGCTCACCTCAGTATTACTTGGTGAACTGGAATCAGTTATTTTCTTGCAGACTATAAAGTCTACAGTACAAACAGTGGTTTACAACTACAAAATTTGTTTTCAATTATAAATATAAAATATACTCTAGCCTATTATACAACCAATGAATTTTTAAGAAAAAAGTCAAAACGCGACGAATGGGAGGTTCTGTACACAGATATAATGTGAGAAATACTTAAGCACTTACTGGCAGGCAGAACTCTTCAAAAGCAGGCTTCACAAATGTGATATATTGACTTAAGACCTGCTCCAGGTCCCGTCCTCGCTCACTGATGTCTCTCAAGACTGATGGGGGGGGGGGGGGGGTCAAACCATAGTTCAAATGAAATTTATGTCAAGAATGAAGAAAGCACAGTGGAAATGAACTTGCATTCAAACAATGCCATACAAGTACTGAAACTTGTCCTGTACACCATTTAGTAGAGTTAGTGCTACCCTACTCACCTCTGCGTGAGAGTCTTGTATCAGCATCTGTGTCCACAAACAGCTTCATCTGAAAAAGGTCCCGAATTTCCTGCGAGTAAAACATGAGAATTCCTTCGAACAGCACCACGTCAGCTGGATACACTGTCACTGTTTCCTTCTTTCTGTAGAGAAACACAAAACATATTATAAAGAAAATGAACACTGTCCATGTTGACTTTATGTGAGACACTGCAGAGGTTTTACCTGGAATGGGTTACAAAGTCATAGACTGGGATCTCAACTGTTCTTCCCTCCATGATGTCCCACAGAGTCTTAATTATTAACTCATTATCAAATGCATCTAAGGAGAGGTAGGAATAAAGTGGATGAGGGGATAGATATCAGGACCCTTAAAAAAAATCCAGCTCCCAACTTACCTGGGTGATCAAAGTTGAATTGTCCTTTAAGAGCCTTAGCCTTCTGTTCTGGGGTAAGTACCTTGTAGAAACTGTCCTGACTCAGGATGGCAACCTGCCTTTGGTGATGGTCTATTTTATTTTGGCCAAGAAGCTCCATAATCTTACCACACACAGATGACTGTAAGGAAAAGCGTACAAAAAAATCATTCAAATATCTTCCTGATGCACCAGTCTGTGCTAATACACTGTTGGTTTGAGGATCCTCAGAAAACACATTTGGGTCCCCATGCCTGGAAATCTAAAAGGTAATTTTCTAATGAAATATTGTTTTTGTTGTAAAGAGCACAATATTGTTGTATCAACTAATTAAACCTTTAAAATACCCAAATCATATTAAACATTTAAACAACCTCAGACTTTTGAGCCAAAAATGCAGTCAAGATTTAATACTGAAATTGCTTACATCAATATTCAGACCTCAGACAGAACTACTGACTTATGTGTTACTCAGACAGCTATGCAAGATTTGCGAGAAATTGTTTCCATCAAGTTTCCACAAATGGCGCCCCTACATAACCCATCCCCTACGATGGCATCAGCCTTCCATCCGATGGGTTCCTGCTTCAGTGACATTTATATTACAATTACCTTGCAGAACTTTTTTAAGTTATTGTTCAGTATCTGGACCCCCTATACATTTAATTGGCTGGAGGGCTGACATCTGTGGGAGCCACAGGCCGACCGGGCAGCCAGCACCAACAGGTCAGGTCAACACATTTACTAAAGAAAAATATGGCAACCATGGAGGTGTGAACTACATGCACTCTGAATATGAAGAACTTGACTTATATAATATATATATTTGAACTTAAGACACCAAGTCTGATTATTTTAGCATACACTATATGTGCCAAAGATTTGATACCAGATCAGCCAAATCCATGTGTTTAATGAACATCCCATTCCAGCTCTAGTCCCCATTTGCTATTATAATAACCTCCATTTTTCAGGGAAGGCTTTCCACTAGATCCAGGAGCATGACTGTGGGTATTTGCCCATTCTGGCATAAAAGCATTAGTGAGTAGAAGAATTAGCCAGGCACTGTTGTCAGACAAAGGGGCCTGGCACGATGTCTGCATTCAAATTCATCCCAAAGATGTTCACTGGGGTTGAGGTCAGGGCTCTATACAGGCCCCATGGGTTCTTGTTTACCAACATTGGCACACACAGGCATCTGATACAATCGTGTGCTTCCAACTTTGTGGCTACAGTTTGGGGAAGGATGATATATGTGTGGGATGGTCAGGTGTCCACATACTTTTGGCCATATAGTGTCTATGCAGACATCTGCAATGATACAGATAATCATATCCTGTTTTTGTTTTCATGTCCTTATATGTTATTACTCAATTCTAATAATGAATATGTAGCAAAACAGTTTTTACTGTCTACACTGTGAACAAAGAATCTCACCTAAATCTTCTGAAATCAAATGAAGTCCATTAAGTATACTCTGCATTTAATCTAAAATACTTTTCATCTATTTATTAAAATATCATATCATTGCTATAAGCTTGGAGTGGGCAACTTTAGCCATAGAGGGCTGGTGTGCATGCAGGACCTTTCTATCAGCAAAAAAAAATATCTTCTCCCATATATCTAAACAGCTTTACTACTGGCTGATTGAAAGGGCATTCCAAAAACCTGTATCCATACCAGCACTCCATGGCTCAGGTTGCCCACCCCTGCTATAACCTCATCGTGGCACTGCAGTTTTCTGTTGGCTTTGAAGTAACTTGGCTTTCTTACTATTGTACTGTATTCCAGCATTATAGGTGTGACATTTTAGTCATGCATATTGTCTTGAAAAGGGTCTCTCTTCCTGTACAAAGGAAGAGCAAAGTCAGCCTTTTTATAAGTACAACATGTCTTATGGATGTAGCATCCAAAAAGATCTTTGCAGAAAACAATTTATGGACAACTCCAGAATTATGGGCACCCTTGGGAAACATGTCTTTTGTTAATTAGCTAATTATTTTACTAAAATTAACAAAACGTGTCAGATATTGGAACACCTAAAATTCTTATGAACATATTGTATAAGTGAAACATATTCCAGTGTACAGATGACCTTTTGGCACCAATTACGTTCTGTTTCATTAAGGAAACACAGGGATATACTCAGGTGACACAGAATCATAACATTTGTTAACGACCTTTGGTAACCTGCTTATCTTTTTAACAAGGGTGTCAATAATTATAGAACTGGCTGTATATATTAAAAATAAAATCTGTAATAAACACAAAAATGCCTTAGGCTTGTGTTGTTTCAGTGTACACAGGTAGGTAATTTTTTTCCCTGCATATTCCATGATGTTAGAAATATACCCCAGACAATTTAAAAGTGAGTCTTTCAGTGTTCACAGCATGTCATGCTGAATTTTCTATGTCAGAAATCAACCACCCACACAGCAGATGCCCTTAACTGTATGGTGCTATCAAAAAGTACCTAATCCTCATAATAAGTCAATTGTCCTTTTTTAAGTCAGACTACAAGCATGTCATAAAATGTCACAGAAAAATAGTCCTAAAGGCACAGCAAATAATTTCACTGTTTCAAGATCTCAGAAATTTAATTTAAATGCATTTTTTTTTTTTACATTTCATACCAAAAGAGTATTTATACAGCTATTCTTTTGACCAGTAAGCACTTGTTATAGCTGCTTACTACTAGATCATATTAATCGCAAGTCAATATTACATTATAAATTAAAATAAGGGTGTGTGGTCATAAAATTATCAGGTAATCCATGACCACAATGTTTGACATGCACAGAATTCAATAAGTGTCTCTGCCTCCCAGAGCCATTTCTCCATGTTTTCCAGAGCTCTTATCAGCTGCAGTGCTGCTTGTCAATCCATTTAACACATAATCTGCAAACATTCTCAAGCAGTTTCTGGCCATTTGTAAGCAATTTTAAATATGCACCAGGATTTTAAAACTTACTGACATCATCACCTTATTGAACTTTAGGCCTTTGAAATTGTACCGAATCGTACCGAGAAAAAAAAAATTAAAATACATATGGTATATTAATCAATCACTGATTTTGATCAATATCCTACAAATTGCTAAGATTGTTATCCAATTGGACTTTGAAAATTAAAGTTTGAAAAACTAACAATAATGGTATGCAACTGCACCATTTTTATGTCAGGGCTTTACTGCACCCACTGACCCCATATCCCTGAATACTATCGTATGCTGCATCAGGGTACAGAAAAAAGCCAGCTGACCAGCCATTGTCAACGCTGAATAAACAGTTTTCTATATCAGCCTGAGGCCCAGTGCAACCCACAGGCTATGCTGCACTTTAGAGATCTAATACCAGTGAAGCTGTACTCAACACTGTCAATATGCTGTCATGCTATGAATAAAATAGAGCCAAAATAACCAGTAATTCCTATATGCAATATAAGTAGATAAGCTGTATTAAGTTCACTCTTAAACTGTGAGTGTATGTACCTTTACAGGGTACCTTTACAGCATCAACATGGTATCCTCACAGGAGCCCCCTGAAGACATAGCTAACTATTAAAATCTACAAATAAAAGATCTAACAGAACCAGACAAGGTCAATAACAAGCTATATCTTAGGAAGGAGCAGTCAGAGCACATAAACATGGCCACAAAAAATAAAAATACTTCCTCAAGCGAGTTGGAGACATGTAGCAAGGCCACCTGCCAACTGGTGATATGATGACACAGAACAGCAAGGCAAATGGCACCACAGACATACACATTAATGGATTTTATATATCTAAAATATACAGAACACAACAATGCCTGTTTCATATAACTCAAATATTCAAATTTGTTGACTAGCTTTCTTCTTGGACACCATTCATGAAAGAGTGTAATGCTGAGCAAACTTTCTGTGTCTGTCAGAATTGTGCCAGGTTTGTGGACTGTGGACTGAGGGCTTTGTAAACCTACAAGGATTAACCAATGCATTGGTAGGTCATTTTGATACTTAACCTACTACTGATAGTTAACTTGATACCTAACAGGCCCTAACAATTGTATTTTAGGTTATGTTTAATAGTTTACCAAGACTCTTGTACCCTTTTTCAGTTTAACCATCAACTACCTGGTGTTGATCCGTGATGGATTTAACACAGCCCATAAGAAACTAAAATGTAGAGATTTCTGCTACTAACACCTTATTTATAAACAAACTTGCCAAGTTTGTTCTAGACCTTAAAGAGACATTCAGTCTCACTCCATCAAGTTATATGTTATAAATGTTTTTTGTAGAAGAGTATAAAATGATAGCCCTGTTAAGTTCTTCTCTTGTTGTCATGACAACAAGTTTCAAAAATTATTCCATGTAATCCATGGTCTTGATCATGGTCTACTTTACTTGTATAACTTTACTTTTTGAGTTGAAACAAAGTTTCTCTTTTATCTTGAGTTTACTTGCTTTTTAAGGCAGTAAACAAAGTTGTTAAAATGAATGTACTTAATTTAATATGACAACTCAATTTTGTTTCTATATGAATATATATTTTTGCTCATACAACTGATGAATTACTTTTGTCAAAACAACTTCATACTACTACATACCATTAAGGTCCATAAAAATTTGGGCATTGACAAAGTTACTGTTAATTTAGCTGTCTACCACAGTATAATTTAAAAAATGAATATGACCTCAATGTGCACACTTTTCATTGATGTGAATGGTGTAGAAATTACAGCAATTTTTATAGGGACCAGCAACTGTAATTGTATCATAAATAAAAAGTAATTGGGTAATTGGCTGCTCAACTGTTACACAGCCAGGTGTGTTATTCCCTCCCTAATACACTTGCGTGTATAACTAAACAGATGAAAGGTGTGGTGTTTGCATTTGGAAGATTTTGTTAACACCCAATATGAAGCCCAAAAGAGCAGTCACTGGCAACAAAGCAAGCCATCATTAAGCTGAAATATCAAAACAGACCCATATAGCGAAAACATGAGGTGTGGTCAAATCAACTACATGGCCCATTTCTAAATTGAAAGAATGCACAGGTGAGCTCAGGAACACCAAAAGGCCATGAAGACTATGAAGAAAACTGTTGTGAATGACAGAATAATTCTTTTACTGGGGAAGAAAAACTTCTTTATAACAGCGGGCAAGATCAGGAACACCCTCTATGCAAAACTGCTGCAGTCGTCAATGAATGTGTGAATGCATGCATGGACATCTGGACATTTCATCAAGGGTCATTCTTCTCCCGTACCCCAAGCATTACTAAGATTGGCTCTGAATCCTTCGTGACCCTGATCATGATAAAGCACTCATAAGAGGTGAGATGCATGCTCAACCAGGTTATTGCATGACAACTGACTTGACCAGTCTAAAAACTTTCCCATATTACCCCTGATGAAATGTTAGCATTGTGTTTTGGGTCATTGTCCTCATGTAGTTTCTCCCAGTTTGACTGAATGTATCTCTGTGCAAATTGTGTGCACAACAAAATCTTGGTCCTGCATCTTTTGTAGTTAATATCTGTTTTTTTTTTTTAAATTCCAATCCAGACTTCTGATTTTTACTGCAGATAAGCAGACTGAATCTTGTGGTATGGCCTCTATATTTCTACTCTGAAAGTCTTCGCTGAACGATGGATTGTGATACCTTCACCCCTGCTCTGTGGACATAGTGGCAGAGTTTTGTGTGTGTGTGTGTGTGTGTGTGTGTGTGTGTGTGTGTGTGTGTGTGTGTGTGTGTGTGTGTGTGTGT
>JAQLOM010000038.1:9991977-10003189 GCA_030068315.1 Chrysichthys thysi | reverse complement strand
TTTGCAGATGTATGGGATGGTGTGTGTGAAACACAAGGTACATGTGGCTCTCTTCATCCTCCCCTTTTCTAGTCCGTATCATTCGTAAGGTACATTGTGCTCCACGTCCTTATTCATCACCCACGTATGCAATTAAACTCTCTATCTGTCTCTTTCTGTCTCCGTCCGTTGGATGTGCTCTGTAGTGTGTGTGTGTGTATGTGAAAAACAAGAGGTCCGGTTTAACCTGGAAAATGTTTTATGAAACTTGTCTTTCCTGCTTTTTCCTCAGAATATTGTGTAGCCTTTGTGATGCTGAAGTCCGAGGAGTCTTAGTCTAGAATTTTCCTCCTAAAACCTATATTGAGCTACCCTAAGCTCGGGTCAATGCTCCTGCTCAGATTTCATTTGCTTTCATTCAGTGAAGACATGCTGTTATTGATTTATCACAAATATGGAAACTGTAGCACGTCTTTATGTGCTGACAGGCTTGTAGAATAATCCAAGTCGGCTTCATAAACAGTGTAAAAGAGAAGCCGAGCATACGATTTCTAAGCCTTTTGTGTCGGTTTATACAGGGATGGGCCGTGTTTGTTTTGGATTGTAAATAACACATGGATCTAGGAGACGTTGGATTCTGATTGGTTCCAAGGTAAAGCTTAGACAAAGTGAAATGTCCACTGTTTTCCAGCACCCAATAGTGTTAAACCTTTTAAAATGACCGATTGGCCTTTGTGATGATTGATTCTTCCCTGGTGATCGTGACTCCTTTATTCTGTTGGATCATTGTTCAGTATTTTTTGTACTGCTCATGGCTGGATGTAGTGTTTTGAATGATACACAGGATGAAGCTGAGAGGCCTTTTCCTTGTAATGTAGAAATGAAATTTTCCCTCGTGGAGCCGAGTGTGTATGTGAGTGTTTGCGTACGAGGGGGTTGTGTTTGGCGTGCACCATGGATCTGGTTAATGCCTTTAAAAGCTCTGAGTAGTTTTTGCTGTGCTAAGTGCCACCTATATTTCACATCTTGTTTACTAGTTTTTCTGCCTGCCTTGATAAAATGCTGTTGAGGACAAGGAGAAAGGACAAAATTTCGAATTCTGTAATATTTCAGTGCTTGTTTTTGTGGATACTTGATGTCTGGGTTTGTGCCACTATGTTTAGTTTATTGTGTTTAGCTGATGAGCTTCTGCAGTTAAAATTAATACATCACATCTAAACATGGATCAAGTGCTAATATTGATAAGAAAATATTTATTGTATTTACCTGGCAAAAATTAGTATACCCAGTTGCAGGTAAAAGTAGAAGAGAACTAATTTAGTGCTGTACTAACTTGTTCTAGCTTATTAGTGAGTTTTTTGCTCGACCTTATCAAGTATGTGTCTGATGGAGACTGTTAGTCAGTATAAATGGAATGTCTGACAAATGCTGTAAGTGTGTACTAAATTCTGCAGGGATGAAAATGATGCATAGTTATACACTATTAATTTCCTGTAACTATTGGTGTCATTCGTTCGTTCATCATCAGTAACTGCTTAACCCTGGTCAGGGTTGGGCTGGTTCAAGAGCTTATCCTGGAAACACTGGACATGAGGTAGGAATGTACCCTGGATGGGTTGCGAGTCCACCGCAAGACATTTGTTAGCCAATATTATGAATATAGTTGAATCTTTCCAAAAATGTTTTGTCTCTCTCTCTTTTTTTTTTTTTTTTTATTTTATTTTATTTTTTTTTTGATAAAACTGCAATAATAATAATAAAAGCAGAATACCACAAGCAGCAGAGATGGGCAGAAAGTAGATTTAAAAAGCATACCAGTTTATATAAAAGAAAATGAGAAACTGGAAAAATTAAAATGTGTAACCCTTTCATATATCCAGATTCTATGTTTTCTATCTTTATTTTATACTCATGTTTGAATTTTGCTTATGTCTAAATATTACCTATATTTTTAAAAGTAAGTGGATTGATTGTCTATGAGTAAAAAGGGTAAAAAAAAAATTATTTAACATTTCAGATTGGAAAAAAAAGGAAGCAGATAACTAATACAAGTTAACACAATCTGGGACTGTTAAATGTTGCAAAGAGAATCTGGCGTAAAAGTTGGGCAATAAAATTAGGTTAGTAATGATTGAAAACAGTCTAGAGAGCTACAGATTTTTCTATTAATTTACAGTAATGCTCTCAAGTGATTTCAGAGTTGATTTTTATTTTTATTTTTTTTACATTTTATATTTTCCTAAAACTTAAAAGAGCCTTAAATTGACTCTCTATAAGTGTGTACACATACATGAAACTGAAGCGCACACACACTAATCTAAGTTAACTATCTAAATGAGATGAACAATAAATAAAGTAAATTAATTTATAAAATATACAAATTAAGCAAAAGCAATGAAATAATGTTGAGAAGGGCCAGAAGATTGATAACTAATGCTTAAATAGGTGCAGTCTCTGTATAGTGCATGAGTGAGGTCATTTACTTCTCCCTTTCTATGGTCAAACTGTAAAATGTTTGCAGCAGTATTTATGTACATTGCTCACACATTTTAAGAAAGGTGCCAGTTCTTGGAAAACCTGTCGTCATGCTACAGTTTCTGCTTTCTCTCTTTCAGTGAAATTGTGTGTTCGTATGCGTGTTCATCAT
The DNA here is from genome assembly GCA_030068315.1 of Chrysichthys thysi. Taxonomy (NCBI): domain Eukaryota; kingdom Metazoa; phylum Chordata; class Actinopteri; order Siluriformes; family Claroteidae; genus Chrysichthys; species Chrysichthys thysi. The sequence goes on along the minus strand of JAQLOM010000038.1, from coordinate 10,000,563 downwards.
TAACATGGAGTGAAGAAGTTGCATGTGGATGTCGTTTGGTGTAGGTGTCCAACTGTAGTTCAGTTTAGACCTCAGTTCTCCCTTTCTGGCTTCTTAAAAGCAAACGGAGCGCGGCCGAACCTCTGTCATCATTCACCTCTACAGCTATATTAAGCTGTGCCACTGTTGGCCTCGTTCACTGCTGTCCTCTCCTTCTCCTTTTTTTCCCCCCTGTGCGTGTTCTGTCTCTAACGGGTTGTGTTATGGATGTTGTGCCCCGGCAGCCCGAGACGCAGATGAACGGGAGAAGTGGATCCACGCATTAGAGGGGACAATTCTGCGTCACGCTCTCCAACTACGGGTAAGAGTTCAGACTGCTTTGTGTCCACGTGGAACCTTTTTTTTTTTTTTCCCTTTTTGGAGAAACGAATTCATTTATCATGTTTAAATGTGAAATTAATTAGGAATTACTGGTTGGTTTAGTTAGTGAAAGGTATAATTATATTAACCTTATTGCTATATTTTTCTAATTTGACATCTGGTCAGCGTTTACATAAGAACTGTTGAGATTGTTATTAGTCTGCAGCTTTGCCTTTGTTAAGGATTCTGGGAAGGGTGAGGTATACCTGGATTCTGGGAAGGGTGAGCTGATCACTTTGAAACAACAGCTTGCAACAGAAACGGTTGAAATCTCAGGTTAAACATGTCTACTCTGTGACTAATATTTTACTGGGAACGTAATGTATTACTTTCTCAGGATGGTGTCTTGTAATTTTTCACCTTCATAATGAAACTCTCACACTGAACAGCCCAAGCTCATAGATCAGTTTATCTGTTTCAGAGTTTCATGTTTGTTTCACACAGGGTGCTGAAAATATTGTATGATGGATTTAAATAAGTTAGGCTTTATGCTCATCATGATTCATTATAATGGATAATTGAATGCTGCAGAATTGCACACTTTTTTTTTTTTCCTCTTTCATTCCCAGTACAGGCACAGTATAGATTATGTAACAATGTAACCGGTCAAATAAAACGAAAGCGTCAGTCTTCAGTGATTAATAGTTGCGAGAATTATGTACAGCTTTGATACAAGAGCAGTTTGAGAAGTTAAAACCTTACAAAAATCTTTTCAATGAGCACTGACTTGATTAAGAATCATTCATACACTGGTTTCTTCTTTCCCTTTAAAAGTTATAAAACAAATCTATGCCTGTGTAATCTTCTGTTTATTGTACAGTCAAACACAGAACTTTCCTTTGTTTGTGCTCTTTCTTGCAGTCTCAGTTCTGTAAGTTTTGGTGCAGTTCATGTGGCATTCCTCAGCGTAAGTGAGCGAGGGAGCGAGTACACAGTGTGTATGTGATGGAATCCAGGAAATCAGAGCTCCAAGCTTATGTACTGCCACACAAGTTCTCTTCTTTCCTTTTTAGGCTATTTCTCTCCTTTTTTAAAAGATTCAAATTGATCTCTCTGCCTCTCTTCTATTCCCCTCTGTCCTTTCCTCCACTGCTTGTGTCCTGCCCTCAATGTGAACAACTCCACTGACAGACTGATGCATGAATCTACTTGCCTGGCAATATGAAACCTTCTAGTCACATGACCTCCAAGCTCCTAATGAGCCAATCCCAGCTGTGCACACTTGGCCAGTCTCTCATCTGCCGCAGTCAGCTGTCCAATCAGAGCAGCTATTCTTATTTGTTTGACTGCCTTAAGGGAGTTTCTTGTCTTTTCTTTTTTCTTTTTTTAATTTGAGGAAGTCTGCACTTCCTGTCATGTGTTACTTGAAATTCTATATGTGTTTCACATAGTAGTTGAGGAAAATTTTTGTAACGGGCTATTTTAGCTGCTGTTATCTTGGTGGTGGATTCAGAGGTTGCCAACGGATGAAAATCTGACTTGGGCTGACAGCTGTGGGGTAGTTGTCAGGTGGGATGAAGACGGGGAAACCGTCGGCTTCTCTAATGTCCCAGTTCGGCAGAGGCAGGTTTCCTGTGAGTATCTGTGCCGTTGGCGATTCAGTGTAAATATAGTGTCCTATAGTGGTTTTGTCAGGGTATTGTGTATGACCTGCATGTTTGAACATTTAAATCAACACACTGTGCTATCTGTTTTGCCTGTGTGTTTGTGCATGTTCGTATTAGTTCTTGTGTCTGTGTGTATGTGTCCCTTTATATGCTCATGCCTAAACACTGATCTGATTCAAGTTAAGGATGGTGTCTGGTTCAGGAAAGATCCTAAAGTGTGGTGGTGTTTTAACATGCTGAATAGAGACTAAATTCAACAGCCAGCAGTGTTAGCACATGTCCAAGTTAGTTTGATTTTGCCATGTTGACTCAGGCTTAGCTGTGACTCAAGTTTCTTACTGTTAAGTGTCAAACCCATTTCCTGTTGTTTCCTAAGTCTTACAACTGCAGGTGTTCAAAATGGTTAGTCACTAACACTCTGTCAGCACATGCTTTTGTACTCAAAAGCGAGGTGTAATAAAAACATTAAGGAATTTAGACGTGCTTCGTGTGATGTTAGATTCATGCCACAGACTGTATTTGTGTTGGGTGAAGACATTACAAATCTTTTGATACTTTATTTGATCATTATCTGATTGTTTATATTGGTTGAAGTAATTTTCGCTGTGAATTATTGTAAGCAACCTATATTTAATGTTTGAGTTTCATTTCATTTGTGTGCACTTGAGCGGTTGAGAAACTCTTGAAAAGAGGTGTGGTCATAACTCTCAACTTTAAGTAGTAGTAAAGAGTTGGTTGAGTGCTGGTACAATACAAGTAGCTGTGTCAAATCTACACACACAAAAGACAGTTAAGAAAATCAGGTGTGTTATGTGTGACTTTTTTTTTTAATAGTCATAGCCTCTGATGTTCTGGCCACAATTTTTTTTTTGGTACAGTACTTTCCTGGGCACAAACTTCAAGATCTAGAAGATTTCAATCTGATTGGCTTGACTGCATTTCCTTGCATTAGTTTTCTTTGGGGAAAAGACACATTTGAATAGCAAGACGCAATAGTTACATTTATGTGCAGGCTACTAACCTGCTAAAGGTCTGTTTTGTAAGATTCAACCAACTAAATGCCCCTCTCTTACCCCTCCCTTTCCAAGCATGTATTAGAACCGACGGTAGATTCCCTTTGTGTACTTGCAAGTATTTACACTCACATTCCCTTGCTTTTTCCATGCTATGTAATAAGCATGATTCTCCATTTTTCTTTGTCCTTCTGGTGCTTCCTTCTGGATTCATGCTCAAATAACCCCACTGATATTTCAATCGGAACCTCAGTTCCTTGGTTTTCCCTCAATCAGAATAGGGAAAACCAATTAAAGGCCAATCCAAATGAAATGCCAAATGTCCAATTTAATGAGGTCCTGTAAAGTTGTGAAATAGAAGAATAATAGCTATTAATATCCTTTAATCTGAAGTTTTTTTATCAGAATCAGTGTGTATGTTCTGCACAGGAGTGTTTGAATCAAAGTGTGTTCATTGTTCAATAAAACGTTCATGTAAGAAAACACATTAGGAATATAATTAATTCATTTCATCTTCAGTAGCCAGTGTATCCTGGTTGGGGTCCCAGAAGTTCTGGAGCCTATCTCAGGCCCAGGTGAGAACGTTCATCCCAGATGGGAAGCCAGTCTGTCATTGAGCACTACGAACACACACATTCACACCTTGGGGTGGTTTGGCATAGTCTGTCTGGCTTCTTGTATAATTCTGGGCAGTGGAAATTAACCAGAGATCCCACAGGAACACAGGAAAGCATGCAAAAATTCCAGACAGGCAGTAACTTGAGCCGTGAGGCAGTAACACTGCCCACTGCACTGCCATGCTGCTTGTCCCATATTACGTGTGTATGTGTGAGGTTGGATGAGCAGTGGACTGCACAACAGAATAACATCCTGAGGTAGGTGCAGGGAACAGATTCACCCTCAGGAAAGTTCGGTGTGCAATGTTTATCAGAAATTCAATGAGAATGCAGAACATGCAGATTGTAAAAATGGAGTGAAATCATTAATGAAGCCTTCATTTCTAGAGTTATTCACAAATAACATTTTTTTTTTATTGTTGGTAACAGTAGTAAATGAGCAAAGGTACTATACCGATGCATAATGTGTGCATTTTGTTTTATTTTCTACAGCACATGCGTCCTTGTTCCTGAAATTCTGGCAAATATGGAATGCTGAGCAAATTTACTGTGGTCACATACTCTTTATACTGTCCATTTAGTCACACTTTTGTAAAATTTTGCTAAACTGGAAATCAATTCAAACTTGTTAACAAAACAGGCAGTGTGGTTTTTAAGAAAAAAAGCTGAACATGTTGTCTGGACTCAGGCTTCTCCTTGTGGTAATGTTGACACTAAACTGCTTCATACAGTTAGTTTGGTGGTGAGCAAATGAGGTAATCTTGTGTTTTTGCTGACCGGCTATGACGGAACGAATTCAGCTGGTCATCTCGCTTCTCAGTCAAGTGCCTTCTTTCTTACATTTAACAACAAAACATACACGAGGTCTGGCATGTGAGACTACGGTGACCCTGAGAAGAACTGTTTTACAAGAGAAACCTTTCCTGATCCCAACCCCATCCTTAGCTCAACCCACTTTTGCTCCTAGTGGAGACTCGTGTACTGATGCAACAGACAGCGGAGTAGACTTTGACCCTTCTTATAAACGTTTTTCAGCTTGTATTGGAAGTGCAGTAAAATGGCAGGGAGGTGTCAATGGCTTTCCTTCATGTCCCTGTGACGAGGTTCCATACGGCCAGTTCCTGCCCGGGAGGTCAACGTAAAGTTGCTCGAGTCCCCCAACGCAGAGCAGAGTCCAGATCGGGGAGTACTTTATATTTTACTATTAATATTTAACCAAGCTGTTGCAGCCACTCTTTTTACACAAGTCATTGCTGTGTTTGTTAATTTATTTTGTATTTTGTACTGTGTGCTCTTAGAGTGGACAGTGACTTTCTGACAGACCTTTTGACACATTTTGAACCAGAAAATTTCCTGTTTTTAATTTCTTTTGAACTGTCTGAATGGCTTTACTGGAGTGAATAGATTTGGCATGCACTATGTTAGTGTGTGTTTGAAGCTAGAATTGTGTATAACCAGTGTGTTTGTGCGTTAGTTCAAACAGTAAAGTATACTGTTGGAACACAGATCGGTCATTGCCAGTTTTTTTGTTTGTTTGTTTGTTTTTGTTTTGGTTTTTTTTTTTTGGTTTTTTTTATTCCATAAGTTATCCTAATTTTAACTAGCTTGCTAGTTGGCTGTGTTTTATAAAACATTATAATTCACTATCCTGCTAGTAACCTTAACTGCTGGATTTATATTATACAAATAAGATGACAATTGGATAGATTGATAGTGTTTGCTTTTATTTATATGATATACCTGGTCTAAAATGAGCTAGCGTGTTAATAAATTTGGCTAGCTGTTCCGTTAGGAGTAACACTCCAGACCTTGCTGTTATACAAAAATAATCTGTTGCCTTGAGTGCGATGTGCCATGAGGCAGAAACGTAGCTATTGTATGCCAATGATTACCATGTTTTATTTATTAATGAACAGCACATTTAACTATTTAACAGATTTATAGTTAGATTTATTGTTGTGGAATGTCTGAGACACGTTCTCACGTTAATATTAATGTTCATGTAACAATCAGAACTACATGTGCCATTGTGTGAAAGTAATGCACACCTGATCTAAATAAGATTCATTCGTGCTGTGGAAAGTCATATGGCTTTTGCTGAAGGGAATCCATTATAATAACTAACTACTTGGCTGGAAACATTTGTACTTGGCAAATGAAGAATTGTGATTTCTGGTTTTCTGGTTGCTGGTGTTTCTTTCATCTGTGGCCCTTTTAGGTCTTGTTGTTATAAAGTATCTCTAAAAATCTCTTTGGTGTTTGTATGCAAAGTTTGAGTGTTAGTTATTGTAATGTGAACTGATGTGTGCCATCATTACTATTAGAGTACCATGTTTATGTGTGAGGCAAAAGGGGGAAGTGAATACAAGTGTCCTTAACAGCACTCTATAAACCTACTGTATATTCAGATATGAAGTGTCTACTAGGCTTGTGCGATATTGCTTTTTTCCCCCCTTGCTTATTATTATGTAAATAAATTGTGGTTAAGAATTTAATCATATCCAGAACCAAGAAAACGAGAATTTCCACGATACCAGGTTTAAGAAGAATAGAGGAGGGTGTAGAACGGCAGTAGCAATTGCAAAACCAGAGCTGTATGGTGGATTTTTAGGTGATACCATATTAAACTGGGAAGAGTATAACGCGTTACTTTTTTTCCATTGAAATTAATTGTCTGTGTCCATGCCAGACATTTTGATTGTTGTTGGACAGTGCCATTGTCCATCACCGATAGCTGACAGTCATCATGATGTTGAGCACAGCGTAATGATCCAGCCACACCGACAGCAAAGAGCATCCCCACACACACACAGATACACAGTGGTACCTCTGGTCATGACCATAATTTGACCCAAACCTAATTTCCCCATTGAATTGTATGGAGATACGATTAGTCGGTTCCAGACCCTACGAACCGTATGTAAATATTGTTGTTGGGTTTTTTGTTTTTTTTTTAAAGAATTTTAAGCTCAAAATAGTTAATTATACCACAGAATGCACAGCGTAATAGTAAACTAAATGTAAAAACCTTTAACACTGAGGAAACCTTGAACAACAGAGAAAACTCATTGCACGAGTTCGTATTGGACCTCTACGAACCGTTCACTGTTTTTTAATGAGTTTTAAACACTGGAAAAAAATCGAAGTTTGAAAAATCCTTAATTATTCAAAAAGATTGCTGTAAACAACCAAGAAAAACTAACCTTGCATTAGTTGATTTCTGGCGTTAAGGAAGTGAGGAGGAAGATGGGCAGGGAGGCGGTTACTGGACAACCAATGAACGTACGTCTGACCGAGACTGATTTAAAAGGACGTGCGTCTTTGTTAGGTATGCAATACACAATTGTGCAATATGCAAACAAAATGGGAAAACACTGGCACATACGAAGCAGAAGGGGAAAATGGCCGGGACTGTATTTGGTCAGCACTCAATTTTGTGGTCGTTGATTTGTTCGTGTTCGGAAGCGTTTGTGACCAGACGTTCGTGTGTGTGTGTGTGTGGGGGGGGTTAGGGTTTATTTTAATTGCTATAATAGCTCCTTGCACCTGATTTACTTAAGGAAAGAAACAGATTCTTTATTCACACTATTTACCTCTTCATGAGAGTATGGGTTTTTTTTGTTTGTTTTTTGTTTTGTTTTGTTTTTTTAATTAAATTTTTTTATTTAGGATCAAACATTAAAACAAAAAATCTGCATGGTTTGCACCTGCCTTGGTCAATCAGGGGACGAGTCTTTTAATTGCATCACAAAGCTGAGGATTAATACTTACCTACAGAGTTATAATCTGTTTTAATCAAATATCTCCCAACTGTTATTTTGTTATTGACACTTTATTTCATACTTTTATTGGATAAAAGCATAAGACCATCCCACTGGTTACATGTCATTTCAGTAGACTTCACCCAACCCTATTAGGGATGATAAAAATATTTTTGTAAAAGCCTTGTTCCTACTTTGAAATCCCCTTTTGTGAACGTCCTCTTGTCCAATGCTTATTGTCTGGATTCCATGAGGATGTGATGGCAAACTTGTATTTTGGTTCACAGTACCCAATATGCAACCTCAGTAGTCCACTGCTGTTTTTACAGCTGCATTCTTCCTTTGATGACCTGACTTGTCATGAAAACACACCTACACTTATTTATTTCTTTTTTTTTTTTAATTTTTTTTATGAATTGCAGCCTTTATCAAGGTTATTAGCCACCGGTCTGCAATTCTACATAGCGGTGGTGGCCTCTTCTCAGTTTGATTGCTGTTTGGATGCTATTCTAACTGCAATTAAGCAAATGGTAATTAATCTCATTAGGGTGTATAAGAAGGCAGTCTGGGTTCAGTGCTGCTCGCTCCTCTGGCCTCTTCTTGAAAGTGGAAAGCAGAACATGCCAAAGGGAAGCGTGGATGTGTTTCAAGCTAGTGCGGTGACTCAAAACAGTCTCTCCTGCTCTTGGTTCTAGGAGGCGGAGACGGCGTTTGTTCCGAGTGTTCAAGACTTTGACAAAAAGCTTGCCGAAGCAGATGCGTATTTACAGATCCTGATTGACCAATTGAAGGTAAGGTTTGTGTTTCTTTGCGTGCATTTGCATGAGGTTTGTGAAGGTTATTTCCCATGTGTATGTTTTATCAGAAAATTGCATTATTAGCATACTGTTATTAGGCTTTGTTTTTCATCATCCAGCTTGTCTGTTTTGTGTCCGCTCTCATCCTGTAGCTCTTTGATGAAAAGATAAAAGACTGCAAAGATGACGAGTCGCGCAGAGTAAGTTATTTTGATTATCTCACCCGGTGACGTGTTTATTTTATACACTGCGGGTTTTTCAGTGTGAGTGTGTGTGAGTGAGAGTGAGTGTGTGTGAGAGTGAGAGTGAGTGTGTGTGAGAGTGAGTGTGTGTGAGAGTGAGTGTGTGTGAGAGTGAGTGTGTGTGAGAGTGAGTGTGTGTGAGAGTGAGTG
>JAQLOM010000038.1:9946910-9965016 GCA_030068315.1 Chrysichthys thysi | reverse complement strand
ACACACACACACACACACACACACACACACACACACACACACACACACACACACACACACACACACAGAGTATAAAAAAGAAAAAAGTATCATTCAGAAATGGGAGAATCAGAGACACAAATTCACAACAAAAGAATTTTTGAATTAAGGGTGTACAACATTTTGCACTTAATTCTATTCAAATCTGTTTTCTGTAGTAATATTGGTGGTGCAGCTATTACTGATGTAGCGCTGGACTTTTGGCATTCAGGGCAGAACCGGGAGGATATTGGTATGGAAGATTTGGAACATCGACTGCGAGCAGAATCTTTGGAGGCTGAAGGCAAGCAATCTCGCAATTAATACATATACATGAACATGAACTCTACATTTCCTTTCTTTTAAACCTGATTGAGATTATTGATTACTTGATGCACCTCTATGTGGTTAATAATAATGGTCCATTGATTCAAAAAAATATCTCTTCTCCAGGAGGATTTGCTCAGAGTGAGCTCATGTCGGGGCACCTAATTGACTTCTTTGTGCCATTCTTGCCTCTTGAATATCGTCACGTTAAACTGTGTGCCAGGGATGCGTTCATCCTCCGTGGTGTGGAGCCTGATGAGGCAACGCTGGATGAAGTGGCTAAAGCCATGCTGTATGTACCCAAAGAAGAGAAACTCTTTTCTGCCCAGGGTTGCAAATCCATCCCACAACGAATCAACTTCTTTTTACATTAACAGAATAACACAAGGTCACTAAGCCCATATGAACTACTTATGGCATATGTAACAGCAAAGCTAAAATGAGCCTGTTACCAGGGTTTTACATGCCACTTCACAGGTCCAGGGTTCCCAGGTTGATTCTGAGCTTGGGATTACTGTCTGTGTGGAGTTTCCCATGTTCTCCCCAGGTCTTAAAAAAAATACTGGCAGTTGGTTTGGCAATGCTAAATTACGCATGGTAAAGTTGAACTGCCCTGGTCAACTAATTGTGCCCATTTCTCCTTGAGTGATAGTAACCAAGAAAGCGGGATTAGTTCTTTGGCGGTTATAGGGTCATGGTATGATTTCTAATGTAATGTTAGTGCATACATTAAACTACAACACTACAGTTATCTTTTCATATACTAGACCCCAGGGGCTTTGTTTAGAAAACATTCTCAATGAATTTAATCATAAAATGGTCATATGTGAAAAAATTAACATCCAAGTAAAAAAAAAAAAAACCATTATAAACCAAGAATTTGACATGAAATTGTTTGTTTCCATTGCCATAACAACAGATTTAAAGGTTATGCAAAATCTATAAATAACTTAAATAATAGTTGCTTTAAATTTTTGGATACAATCTACGTTTTAAAAGGTAAATAAAAGAACTTAAGCTGAGTCTGCTGGCGAAACATAACTTAATCAAATCAAAGTTTAAATCTCAGCATACAACTTCATTATTTGACATCAAAGCATTAATGAAGGGCATCGTTGGGGCTCATACCACTTACTGCATTATGGCCAGTAATGGAGGTTAGACGCTGGCTCAGGCAGACCATGTCGTGTCGCAGTGGCTTGCACACTGGTTCTGTATGCAGCTATCTGCTTTTGTCTTGAAATTTAACATCCAGACACTTTTTTCCCCTTTGGGTAAAGTCCACCCTTACCCCAGCTTCATTAACAGTGGCCCTGATGCACTGCAGCAAATTTGATTTGGAATATAAAACAAATGCTAAGCTTCCAAAAAGCATTGTCTGCTCTTGACTGCACTTCTGTTAAAGAACATGTTACAGACTTGCTGGACTTTTTCTTCTCTGTTGGTTGGTGTGCGTGCGTGCGTGCGTGTGTGTGTGCGTGCGTGCGTGCGCGCGCCAGTTTTACTGACGACAGTGATTTCTACACAACAATGTTGTGTGCATATCTTCAACCACGTGAATTTTACACCTATTGATTTCTGGGATTCTAGTGACTCCCGTTAGCTAGTGTTTTTACGAAATGAGTGACAAGGCACGTATTTGGCACACTTTGTACCAAATTCATTAAGGGCAATTTTATGTACTGTACGATCACTAGGAAACTGAAAGTACAACAAAATTTCTGATCACATATCTGTTTTACTAACATGCTTTCCTGTGGAAAAGCACCATAAATGTATAGGTCAAATGTGGCAATTATTTACTTTTTTTTTTTTTTTTTTTTAACATTTTGTTACACAATTATTTAATGTAAAAGTGCGGTTTATGAATACCTTAAATGGTATCATTTGGGTTTTTGTCACTTTATATGGATGTAGGATTTTAAGGTTCGAGAGACATGAAAGTAAAAGGAAAGCAGTTATGACAGACCATCACTTATCAACATTATTGCTGTTTCTATCACAACAAAAGTCTATTTTTCTAGAGAAAATACCAGATTGTGACAGCAATAAGAGCAGTGCATAGTCTTAGACCTCTAACCTTTAAGTTGTTTTTATACACTCTGGAATTGCATGGTAGTGTTTACTGGGTTCGACAGAAATATGGTGAAGGGAAAGTCTTTAATTGAAATGTTCTACATGAAAGTACATCACCACGTTTAGTCATTTTGGTTGACATGAAGTTACACTGTATTAAAAAAAATATTTAAAAAAAAAATGTACATTTGCATGCAGATTTGCTAGAGCACTAATGCATTTGTATTTAAGACATTGTAAAGGATCATTCTCATGTATATTTTGAACAATTTTGTATTTTGCTTTAAGACCTTTGTGTCTGTAACATTTTCACTGTTCAGTCACCAGCTTGAAGTTTTAAGCCCTTTGTGATGAATTTAATTTTAGCTGTTACACATAAAATGTTTAAGACTGCAACCACTCTTGTGTCCTTTCTTCTCACTGACTTTTCTAATGCTCAAAAAAGTTACATTTTGACACACACACACACACACACACACACACACACACTGATCAGCCATAACATGAATACCACTGAGAGTAGAAGTCAATAACCACTTAAAACATACAAACCGCGCATGAATGACGCCTTAAATAATTACTATATTAATATTGACAGGATCAGCTGGGAAATCATCTTTACCAAAATTACATTTCTGTCCGAAAACCACGAGTGTGTGTGATTCCCCTCCTCCATCTCAAAATCCTTCTTTATTTCATGTCCTCCTCTTTGGATTGCTAGGGATCCTCATGGTTAGACTGAATTGGTCAAATCAGCTGTCTATCATATTTATTACTACTGTGATTGGTCGGAATCTCTAACCCCGCCCTTCATTCTCTGGGCCAATGAGAGCAGGCCATCTGTTCTGAGCCAAGAGGAGAGAGCCTGGCACAGCGACGAAGAAGTGCTCATTGATTTAGAAAAAAAACACCTTGTTTGTTGCTTGGGTCGCATTATAACCGTGTTTAAGCTGATTCACATATTGTCTAGTGGTCTGTTGAGAGCATATTTGTTGTTGTTTTCTGACAAAATGACAACGCTCTGTTTGCTTTTCATAAGCGTATCAATCGCCTTAATAACGGCAGAAACCGCCGTTTATTTCAGAGAGCAGTTTGAAGACGGGGGTAATGTGTTTGGTTTTATATTACACTACTCTAAACTGGCCAGATTTGACAACCTGGATTATGTGTTTCGTGTTTTTTTTTTTAAATAATTTATTTCAAGTTAAGCGTCTTTTCTTAAATAAGTCATGCCAGTCCCGTGGTTATGCTACAGACGGTTATCTTAGCTGTTAGTAACAATAACACCGGAGACTATGGCTTATGGCTGTGTGTTGTCTTTACAAGTACAAGTCTGAATATGAAAGCTGGTCTGCTGTAAAGTTGGATATTATCTGTTGGAAAGCTCATATCCTTTCAGGGCTTAGCCACAGCAGGGCGTCACACTTCTCCTCCAGACGTTAGGAGACCACGCAGATGCTTTTCATGAAGTAAACATTGTGCTTTTTTATTTTCTGTCTGTGTAGATGCTTGGAAAAGCCGGTGGGTGGAATCCACTCACAAAGCCGACTATGGCAAGTTTGTGTTGTCAGCCGGCAAATTTTATGGCGATGCAGAGAAAGACAAGGGTGAGATTGTCCTTTCCTCTTTAATGCTGAAAGCTTCGTGTTCTGGCTTTAATGCACATTTTGTCAGCAAATTCATCAAATCTCTAAATGATGTATCTGGTATTTTGTGCTGCAGTAATATGCACCAATCCTTAAAAAAAAAAACTTGAGCAATTCCATGATTAGGGTGTCATTTGTGCTTATTTATATATTTTATATATATTATTGTAAAGTAAAGGATATTTTTAATGCTTGTGTTGTGTTCTTGGGTCATTGTGGGGTATTTTCTCCACTGAACATGAAAAGAGATCAGTTTACTTTGGACTGTATCTGCATTACCCTTTTTATATTTAGATTACACACGTTACGTTTGGGCCAATTTGAACCAAGAATAAAACGGATTGTATAAATGGCAATAAATTAACTGATGCCAACTGCTGTTTACAAAAATAAAATGAAACAAGTGAATGTACTCGGTTAACTTGCGGTACATATGGCACATTTGGGAGAGTCGGGTTTACTTGGGCTCCTGCTCAGTACATGTCAGTATGGTCACTAACCATGCCCGAGCATGGAACTTGAACACTATGATGTACACTTTTCAGTTCATTCAAAACTATTTGGGTTAGTAACAGGACCCCGTTAGTGATGAACTTGAATTCATCCATCGTTGGGGAGTGAAGCTGCAAAATTCTCCTTTAATGCCTCTGTAAAAATCTTCTTAAGTGACATCTTAAGACACGTCATACTTAAATTGCATCACTGCATCGTACAGTTGCTGTATCTGTATGGCATGTGAGATGGCTGTGTGTCACCGTGTTAAAATGATTCCAAATAAGCCACAGTATAAAAAGTTATGTTTTCCTGATATTGTGTTATGCAGGAGCACTTTTTCTCAACACAGAAAGTTGTAATGTGACAACCTAAGCATATTCAGGCCCAGAATTTTGTGACTGCAGGCCAGCAGGGGGAGTGGGGATGGGGGACGGTCACACTTGGGCATAATACAAGGCAACTGTGCCTAGTTTGTGTATGCCCTTTTTTGCACTCATACGTGATGGCACACATCTCCTGATAGGAGCATCCCCAAAGCTAAAAAAAAAAAAAAAAAGTCTTTTGGTGTCTTTATTGCTCTCCAAAACGTAGATTTATGTAAGGTCGGTCATTTCAAACCTTATATTCTATCTCAGGTGTCTGACCATTTTTAATTAGCCAACAGAATGCAGGGATTAAACCTCCATAGTATTGTTTGTGTCTAAGTGTCAGCTTATGGGCATGTTTCAGATAAAATAAAATAAAAAAATAAAAACTATGAACAAAACATACAGAAAGCAGCATTTTGCATAAAACAGGCTTACAATATGTACATTTTACCCTGAAATATAGTGTATAAAATAATTATTACCTGAACACATTGACCTCTAATGAAACATTTGGACTATCCAAAAGTTGCACGTTCAACAGTTGCATTCTTCCAATTTCCAGAAGAAAATTAAGGTCACGTCTTTTTTGTTCTTTTTTTTTGTATTTATTGTCATACTGATTGCTGTGGTTGCAATTCAAACTATATATATATATATATATATTACTTAACACCATACAAACTAGTTACACAACTTAGAACTTGACAGTAAATTGATTTTTATTTTTTTAAATCAGCCCCATCACTTATCATGATTATGTATTTAAGTGAAATAAGCCATTGTCATCAAAGAAACCTTGTAAAAAAAAAATAGCTTGTTGCCTGGAATTTTTTTTTGAATGATAAAATGCATGTTTTCCTAGATTTGTTGTTCAAAAATTATTTTAAGGGCTAAATGGCACCCAACAATGGACTCTAAACCTTATGCACACTGTAGAGTGTCAAACTCAATTTTGTGTCCTTGCCACATTGGCCCGTTTGTGTGTCCTTAAAGATTGTACAGGTCATTCATTTCATTGATTTTATTACAAATGCATATGTTGCCTAGATTGATTGTTTAAAGCAATAAACCCAAGCTTTAAATCAGAATGCAGGACATTTATAGACAAAAATGTTAAAATAACTAATAGCTAATACCTATCTGGCCAAATTGTTAAAATTAAAATAGTGATTAAGGCAATATTCGTTGTACAACATATTGAAAATATACCATTTTAAGGAATCTCTTGTGCTCTTTTTTTGGTAAAATTATCATTAGCCTCTTTCTTATTATCTATATTATTTTTGCATGGGTGGACGGAAGTAAGGAATCGGGCTGTATTCAGCCTGTGGTTCTAGAGTTTGAAGCAATTTTAATGTACTCTTTATAAACTGAGAATAGAACTGCTACAGAGTTAGATATTATGGTGTTGCCCCACAGGCCTTCAGACCAGCCAAGATGCTCACTTTTATGCCATCTCATCTCGATTTGAGGATTTCAGCAATAAGGATCAGCCACTGGTGTTGCAGTTCACAGTGAAACATGAGCAGAGCATAGACTGTGGAGGAGGCTACATTAAGCTTTTTCCATCAGACCTCAAGCAAGAGCAAATGCATGGAGATTCCACATACAATATTATGTTTGGTGAGAAAGCATCTTTTTTTCATACCTTGGTATCTAATAAAAAAAAAGAGAGAATTTGGGCATATGTATTAAATATAAACAGAAAATATGTTCTATTTAAGGTCCTGATATTTGTGGCCCTGGCACTAAAAAGGTTCATGTCATCTTCAATTATAAGGGCAAGAATCACTTGATCAACAAAGACATCAGGTGCAAGGTAAAGTCAGCTCTCCATGAAATTCCCAGAAGGCTAATTCCATGTTTTGTTTCGCTTTTTGATGGGGGGGCGTAATGATCCAACTAATCCAGTGATTTTGATGACTAGGATGATGAATACACCCATCTGTACACGCTCCTCGTTAATCCAGACAACACATATGAGGTGAAGATCGACAACAAGAAGGTGGAGTCTGGCTCTCTGGAGGATGATTGGGACTTTTTGCCCCCAAAGAAGATCAAGGATCCAGATGCAAAGAAGCCTGAAGACTGGGACGAACGGGAGAAGATTGATGACCCTGACGATAAAAAGCCAGAGGTGAGGTGTTGACATTTAGTTCGACTTTATTCTAAAAGTTAGAACCGCTATTGAGACACGTACAAACCCACACTGTATGTAGTAATTTAGTTAAATTCCCTCAAAAGGTAAAGAATCAGTCAAAATACAATACTTGATGTATATTACTGATACTTGCTGATCCCGATTATATAATGTAGTTTTGTGTTTGGATTAAATTTGTTAACATGGTTCAAAAGCCACATTTTCCATTCACTGACACACCTTTTGTCACTTTTGGGTGAAATAAACATGAGTGGATTCATCAATTACAGGATTTCCTGTAGTTGTGAAGTTTAATAGCTTAGTTAATCTACTGATTTAATTACATTTCCAGTAGTGAGGTGGAAAACACACCACTTTTTCTTTTCTTTTTTTTAATTTATATCAGACAACATAAAATGTTAAACCATTTTATTGAAGCAGTGCTGATTGTTACATTTTAATTGAATATATACTTTTCACTGTCTTAAAGAAATTTTGATAAAGGCTTATGGTTGAAATTTGATTCTAACAAATGTAAATGTGAGGTTAATGCTCATATACCTCATAATTTAATATAGTTTAAGCTATTTTACAAATATAACGGTCAGTTACTGATCCTTCCTACAGGACTGGGATAAGCCCGAGACTATCCCTGATCCTGATGCCAAAAAACCCGATGACTGGGATGAAGAGATGGATGGAGAATGGGAGCCTCCCATGGTTACCAACCCTGAATACAAGGTACACAAAGTTCCCTTTAATGAAGAGGATTTGATATATAACCCCTATACTAATTTTCTAAGGGAATTGTATGGAGTTAAATATAAAGCACAAGGCTTTATATTGTTATATATTACTATTATAGTGGACATGAGTTGTGTTGTGTCTAGAACTTTGGTAGATGCCCCACTGTAAAAGTTCAATTAAACTTGCAAATCTATGTGTAACTTTATAATTGATCTTTTTGTGCTACACATAAACATCACACATGAATTTGGGAATTCCATAAATCAATGTTGTAAGTGAATGCTCCCTTCAGTTGTGTTTCACTGAGTGTAGCATTTCAGAAAGCTAATAAACATTTGGTAAAAATAATGAAAACTGTTAATAGATGTGTGTTATCTTTAAAAACATACAAATTGGACTAAAGTGCATTGTGGATTTTTACTTGGCAAAACCTGTAGCATAGTAGAGCAGCTCTAATTTTTTTCTCTCTTAGGGTGAGTGGAAGCCAAAACAGATCGACAATCCTGCCTACAAAGGTAAATGGGTGCACCCTGAAATTGACAACCCTGAGTACACTCCTGATTCTGAAATCTACAAATACAACAGCATTGGAGTGATTGGACTGGACCTGTGGCAGGTATGAATCCTATTATCTCTTGTTATTAGATTTTGTTTAATGCTTCATGAGACAAATTCCTTTCACACTGACTAACCCACACTACTTTACCTTATTGGATCAGGTGAAGTCTGGCACCATTTTTGACAACTTTCTCATTACCAATGACCCAAAACTGGCTGAGGAAGTTGGCAATGAGACTTGGGGTGCAACAAAGGTAAAATTCATACCTGGATCCAACAATTTAACCCAATATATGTAGTTTTTAAATAGTCTTTATTTAGCAGTAGCTAGCGTGAAGGAGCATTCTAAATGTATTTGCAGAACATATGATGGGTTTGAAGTGCATCTGTAAATTTAAATGTAAAGAGCTTCCAAATATTTGCTAAGTGCATTTATATCATGTATTAAAGCAATTATAATTATGTACCCAGTGTTGCTCATAGTTCTGCTGGTGTGTTCACCTGGCTCTTAATTATATTTCAGATATAGATGTCAATATTGCACACAGAACAATAACATTGACAGTTATTATTTAATGATTCACTGTTAACACGGACAACTGTAAAAGACCTCCATAGTGCTTTTATCGCATAGTGCCTTTCAGACAGCCAGAGATGATTAATACTGAATTTTATATAAGTAATACGAAATTTGACGCTAAAACACGGCGCATACATATAATGTGTATATATGTTGCACGTTTTTTTTTTAATTTATTTCAGTTAATGCTATCTGTTCTACTTAATAGGATGCTGAAAAAAAGATGAAGGATAGTCAAGAGGAGGAAGAGAGAAAGAAACGCGAGGAAGAGGAAAAGAAACAACGTGAAGAGGCAAAGGACGAAACAGATGAGGAAGACAAAGATGAGGAGGATGAAGATGAGGAAGGGGAGGAGGAGGAGGAGGAGGGAACAGACTCTAAACTTAAGGATGAGTTGTAGACTTAAAATGAAACTCCTGCCATGTTTCTGGTTCTCAATGGAGGAATATGGCAGAGACCTGGACTGTGTTGGACATTCCTTTGTTTCTAAGCTCAGACATTTATCATGTTCAGTTCTGGTGCTGCAAACATATTTGTAACTAAATCACATCTCATTGGGCTTCTTCAGCATAACCAATAGTAAAGTGGTGTTCAGAGGAACTGATATAAGTGGAATTGACTACCTTGGTAAAGAATGCAGTGAGCATGATAGTTTGGGGAAATTATGCAACATAGTTTAAAAAAGCTGCAAAAAGTATTATTACTCAAGAACTCTCTGAAAACCACTGCTGTTCAATTCAGCTCACTGTTTTGTCTTAATTCTTTTGTTTTTAGGAACCTCAGATTCCAAAAGATTGCTGTTCATTTTCCATCCATAGTGCAATATGCTTGAATTATGTATGGTGTGTGTGTGTGTGTGTATATCTGTATCTGTGTGTGAGTGAGAATCCTTGTAATTTTTTTTTGTTTGTTTTTGATTCCAAATCTAACCCCAAGGAGAAGATAAAATCGTATTGTTAATATTTGACATTGCCCCATGCTCCTTGTGCACGTGTGAATTTTTGTTCTTATAATGAGATTTAAGAACCATTGTGGACATGCATGGAAATACTCCAAAACTGATTTATTGTGTTGGAAAGATTACGAAAGAAAGTGTATGTGAAATAGCTGTGGTCTGGTATGGCTACTTCCTGCTTGAAACTTTAGACTCGGTTAACTTGCTGCTTTTAGTTGCCATACTGATTCAGACTTCAATTATAGCCTTCTCCCTGCAAATCTATTTGACGTGTGAATCAGTAGTTAAGTTAAATAAAATGTACACACATTTGTATAAATAGTTGATCAGTGAGGACATGTTTGGTCTTGTAATGTTGTTTTGCATTGGAGCACTAAGTAGTTAAAGAAGCTTGGAGCCTCCACAGCAATCTATGTTATGGTTGAACTGTATCACTGTCCATTCAGTCCCCTTTACACTGTGCTCTATAGAAAGGAGACATCATTCCAAATTGATTTGGATATAATTTTTTTATATGCAAGTAAATCATCATGCAGTTTGCATGAAGTGAAACTTGAACTGTTATTAGATAACTGTCACTTTTCATATATTAGCCTTGTAACTCCAGTGCAAAAGTGAAGCAAACTTTGGGCACCGAATGTATCTTGGCTGGTTGACTGTATATGGGGTAAGGAACAAATTACGGTATGTTTCATTTTGAGTCAAACAAACAATTTTAGATCGGTTTTGCACTTATAAAAAAAAAAGTAGAAAATTCATATTCTTTATCACAAGTATTTACTGGAAAAATAAGCCAATCTGGTCAAGGGTGCTTGCCAGTACTGCAGCATTCCAAGTACACTACACTATTTTCTTAGTTCACCTATTGTTCATGGGTTCTTTGGTGATATGGGTGTGTTTAACTTCCTAAAGGGATTCAATTTGGAGCCCTCTTGGAAAGTTAAACCCCTGTATTGTAGGGTGCTACTTAAGAGCCTAGGTTGACCGAGGAGGAAGAACACGGTAGGGTTCTGGCTTTAACTCAACACAGCAACGTTTGTTTCACGTTGCACTGTTTCAGGATCTCAATTAGTGTCTTCTTTACAACCAGCAGGGGTCTCCATACTTTCTTGTGCCCACATAAAAAAAAAGAGAGAGAAATAAATAAATACAGTGAACCCTCGCAATACCGTGGTTCACCTATCGCAGGTTCAGTGCATCACAGATTTTCATATTTTTGATTCATAGAATTTTTGGCTTTTGTGGGACTCTGGAATATAAAATATTATTTAAAAAAATGTTAATTCAAACATTAAAAGAACATTTAAATTGAAATAAAACAGTATGCACTGTATTTCATCAGCAGATGAAAAGTGAAAGTGGCTGAGTAAGCCGCTTCTACTTATAAACAGGAAGTGACCTCACCAGCAGTAACTACACATGTAGAATTTTATATGTTGTTAAAATTACGTATGTTTAAGAGTGTAGAAAGTGTTTAAGAGCATAGGACGAGTGGAAATGGTTTATAAAGCCTTTATATAATATATATATATATATATAGTAAAATCAGGTGGACCAGTCAGGTGATTGCGAGGGAGCATTAGGATTGGTTACGGCGGTTGTAAACAGGAAGTAACGTCACTGGCGCTTTCACTTCGTGTCCATGAGCTCTTATAGCTCCAGTCCAGTAGCTTCGTGTCCTGTGAGTCTATCTCCTCAGCACTCAGCTCCTACGGTACCGTGAGTTTTGCGCCTCTTTCCTGTACGCTTTCCCTGTCGCTATTTCCGCCAGCTAAACCAAAGATTCTACAGCAGAGCAAGATGGATCACTTACACAATAGGAAGAAGTACCACCGTGGACACCATTTTGATAAGCCCACCGTAACTTTTCTGTTTCGGCAAACAACGGCTAGCGCCACCTCTTGGAAAACCTACGCTAAACTGTCCAAAGTTATTCAAGCAATTACGAGGAGGTTAATTGTTGTCAATACTATCTGAGATCACAAATCGATGTCTGAAGTCAAATGCGATCCATGATGTTAATCGATATCCGAGGCTTAAATCAAAAGGGGCTAATTTTGCAGTGTAGCTGCATGTAGCTGAACTTACCTCAACTGGGCTCCAATTATTGAGAAAAAAAATCAAACGATCCGCTCAAATGATCTATTGATGTCGTCTTAACACAGGATGTCATAATGTCTCATAATGCAAACAAGGCTAATACATCAAAACAAGAAACAACAAGACGATTTCAGAAAAATGCCGCAAGTTTCCCACCGTCCCCCTGTGACGAAAGGCCAGCTTACTAAAATGGCGCCCATAGTGTCGACCTTCCGAACTTCCTAATTATCAATGTATTTCCGGCCAGTAATCCATCTGGCACGTAGCGCTTTAGAATCTTTGGGCCAAACCCTCCATCTCCCGGTTGTTTTCCGCTTTGTATTGACAATGCGTCAGCTAAATTGTACACGACACACTATTGGATGGGAGGCGACCAACCAGAGAGCGCTGTGTTGTGTATCCTGGGCGCTGATTGGCTCAGTGACCATTCATCTCATCTGGACAGTGCCCTTATAGAATTTTATATGTTGTTAAAATGACGTAGGTTTAAGAGTGTAGAAAGTGTTTAAGAGCATGGGAAGTGTATATAAGAGTGTGGGAAAGGTTAATGAGAGAGTGGGAAGGGTTTATTAAGCCTTAAAATATATATAAATAATAAAATTAATGTAACGGCGCAACACCGCGGCTACACCTTTCGGGGGGGGGCACCCCGGACTGCGGCCCCCGCAATAGACGGGGGTTTACTGTAAATAAAAATAAAATCATTTATAGATTAAATAAAATCTGTATGTTGGAAATGGATTGTGCTTTCAGGCTTTATTCCAGAATTCAAATTCTGACTTTGTGGTCTGTACTCAACTAAATTCTTATTTTATTTTATTTATTTTTTTTTTATAAAAGTGATACTCACCTTAGGAATTAAAGGCCTGCTATGTAGGATTTTAAGGGATCTTTTACCAGAAATGGAATCTAATATTCATAAGTGTGTTTCCATTAGTGTATAAATTACCTGTAACTACAAACCATTGTCTTTTCGTATGCTTAGAACGAGCCCTTTATATCTACACAGGGTGCACTTCAATTTCTACATTTTGCATGGAGCCCACAACAGATAAACCTCTGGAGAGCACCTCCCATACTTAGCGTTTTTACAAGTGGGATTGTGAGTCCGGAAGGAAGCACTGGAAAGATGACAAAGAAGAAGAAAAGAACACAAAGAAGAAGAAAAAAGAGGAATCAGCGTTCGCTGGTTCTGGCTAACAAGTTTGAGAATGTAACGCTTAAAAATTGAGAATTGAACTTATGATTTAGCATGGAAAAAGCCACAGTATGTTCTAATGCATGTTTGGAAGGGGTGAGACATTCAGTTTTTTTTAATCCTACATAGAGGAACTTTAATTTAAACTAACAGTTATTTTGTAACCCAGGACTAACACATAGACAATCACTTACCCTTACACCAATGGGCAATTTAAAATAGCCAGTTCTATTAATATACATGCCTTTGGACCTCTGGAAGAATCTGGAGCACCCTGAGGAAACCCCAGGCACAGGGAGAACATGCAAACTCCACACAGAAGGATGCTAACCTTCTGGCTGTGACACAGCAGTGCTAACCTCTATATAGAACAGAAACTCACTCACTCACCTTCCACCACTTAATCCTGTTCAGGGTCGCTGGGGGAAGCTGGAGCCAATCCCAGCTGACTTTGGGCAAGAGGCAGGGTACACCCTGGGCAGGTCACCAACACACAGAGACAGACAGCCATTCACACTCACATTCACTCTCTCACAATTTAGAGTAGCCAATTAGCCTAATCCCCTCTGTGCACGTATTTGGACTGTGGGAAGAAACCAGAGTACATGGAGGAAACCCACACATGCAAACTCCACACAGAAAGCTGTCCAGGTTGACGCCGTTGATCGAACCCATGACCCTCTTGCTGTGAGGTGACAGTGCTAATCACCACACACACCATCGTACCACCTTGTGCCACCCAGCCACCTTTACTGTTTTTACAGTTTCTGATCATTTCCTGTGATTTCCCAAAAACATGCCAAGTCAGACGATCTACATTGAGCAAGTGTATATATGTGTGTGTGTGTGTGTGTGTGTGTGCGTGTGTGCGTGTGTGTGTGTGTAGGGTGCCCTGTGATGGGCAGGCGTCCTGTTCATTGTTTATCCCCTCCGCGTGCCCAAGCACTGGATCCCATTACTGAAGATCAAAGATTCTAAATCACTACGTTCTAAGATAGCTTACTGGCCAGAAAATACGATGATAATCAGGAAGTACGGAAGTTCGACACTATGGGCGCCATTTTAGTAAGCTGCCCTTTCATCACAGAGGCTGATACCGTGGGAAACATATGGCATTTTTCTGAAATCGTCTTGTTGTTTCTTGTTTTGATGTGTTTCTTGTTTGTATTATGATAAATTATGACATCCTGTGTTAAGACGACATCAATAGATTATTTGAGCGGATTGTTTGATTTTTTCCTCAATAATTGGAGATTACAGACATCAATTTGTTATCTCAGACAGTATTGACAACAATTAACCTCCTCATGACTGCTTGAATAACTTTGGACAGTTTAGTGTACGTTTTCCAAAAGGTGGCGCTAGCCGTTTGCCGAAAAAGTGGGCTTACCAAAATGGCGTCCAAGGTGGTACTTCTGCATATGACGTAAGTAATATATCTTGCTCCGCTCTAAAATCTTTGCTGAAGATGAATGAATGAACATAACTTACCAGCTGGTACAAAAAATGGTCTACCAGTTTGTCCAGCTTGGTTTGCGTTTTGTTCGATGGTAGCTGACCAGAACATGCTGGATTCTTCAGCAGAGTTACATATGGCACCTTTTTAATGCCAAATGAACAGTGATTCATCACGGCTTCATGAATGACTGGGGCTGATTCTCAGAGCTCAGTCCAGATCCAGATCCGGATCCAATGTGATCCAGTACAGTACATGATCCAGCTCAGTACATGATCTAGCTCCGGGTTTTCCGGGTGTCTTCATTGGCCTCATCGCCTATCGCAGCGCGCAGGATGGATTAGTGGGAACAGAAACATTATGGCTGCCACTCTTTCCTTGACTCAGGTAACCATGGTTTTCTAATCAAATTGATCATTTCCGAGGTTTTTTTTTTTTCTTTAAGCTTGTTATCTCAAACACGTCTTCACACTGTTGCGCGTACATAAGTTTTACGTTGAACGCGGTTGTACTTGTTGTGGTCTGAAGCTGTTTACACTCAGTGCTTGGGGAAAAGTTTGTAGCTTAGCCTTGTGTCTAATCTTAGGGACTGCGAAAAGGGCGTTGCTAGTTTGTGTCACTTTTTTAAAACGGGTTACAAGTGTTCGCCTTGTGCTTCTTTAGAAGATCGTGAAGTCGTACTTTACTTTTGTTTGAAGGCTACAAGTCTGAACTTTAAAATGTGGCAGGTTAACAGAACATGGAGGTTGTTTTATCGTTGTTGATGTGAAGTGTGTGTAACGTTAGCCGCAGCAGTTTGGCTATATGTCCACCACAAGTACATAGCAGTTGGCTAGTAGCACAAGGGTTAAGCCCAAATGAAAGATTTCCAAAGTGGGGAAAAAACGTCATTGGGGAAAACGGTTAACCTTATTTGTTTGTTAAGAAGCGTACCACTTGGTAAATAAGAGCAATCAGTGCTGTCAGCTCGGCAGGAAAGGCAGTACTGTGTGTCCACAGATCCCTGAGTTAGAGGATATTATTAGATTTTAAATGTAGAGTCAGGAGGAAGTGCTGCTTTCTAGCTCGTTAGCTTTCCAGTGACGACAACAAAAATACATCTTTTGTAACTGTCAAGATGTGGCAAAACCTGAGTGAAATGTGTCCTTTGGTTTTCTGGTTTCTGTGAGAGATAGTTTGAAATCCCTAAACAACTTTGACTGAGGTTTTTTTTTCTTTTTCGGGTTGTCAAACCGACTAGCAGGCTAGCGCACTTACTGCAGGAGGCTAGTCACCTCATGCTAACCTGTATCGCCTAATTAATACATGTTTTTTATTTTTTTAAACTAGCTAAGTAGACATGTGCTGTTCTCATAAGTTTTCAGGGAATGGACAAGTGCTTGTTAGATACTTTAACTTTTAAGTTATGCCCGGTTCCTAAGTGAGTATGTAGTAAGCAGAAGTGTGACATGCTTGCAGGGAGCTGCATACATAATTAAAGTGCATTCATTTCAATGGGTGTTTATACAGACAGGAGACACATTAAAGGCCTAAAGTGTTTTTAGTAAGGTGTTAGACCACCACAAGTCACTAGAACAACTTCAAGGCTTCTGGCATGTGTTGTACAAGTCTCAAGTGCAGTACTGCAGGGATATACAGCATTCTTCCAAAAGATATTCCCTCAATTAGTGTTTTGATAGAGAGTGCTGTCTAAGACCCCGCTCCAAAAACTTACATAGATGTTCAACTGGGTTGAGATCTTGTGACGGGGAAGAGCGTGAGACATGATGGAAATCATTTTCATAATTGCGTAATCATGTTATGCAGTTCAGCCGTTTGGAAACATGTTGCACTTATTAAGTTTCTCCTTTTATTTATTCATGCTTTTCCTTTAATTTGTCAACCATGTGTACATGTCATGTTTAGTGAAAGGTTAGGAACAGATGATGTGTGCAAGTATGAAACATGGTACATTATAAGTTCAGATAAATAGAAAAGTGTGTCTGTGCTTTGCTGTATTTGTCTTATTTTTTTATTTTTATTTTTTACATTTTGTATTATTTCATGTGTTTGGTTTACCTGCTATTCTCCTAAACATACTTAGGTTCATGAGAATACAATAAAAATCTGTTGCAGAAACACAGCAAATATAGCTGTAGAGATGTGCCCTGGAAGAAATTACTTATATAGTCGTTGCTTGCAGAGATCTGTGCATGTTTACATACAAGTGTTTATTGTTGACTTGTTAAAGGTTCATCAACTCAAAGAAAGATGATCTGATGAGTTGTAGCAGGTGCATTTGCATTGACCGGATTGTGTGACGTACTCTCGAAAGTTCTGCCGTCTGTGTAGCGTGAAAAGGGAATTGCTGCTTCTCTTTGCAAAATATTGCCAGCCAGAAACGCTTTAGCATGCATCAGTAAACTCTTGAAGAGAGACAGAGCTTCTGGGCTGAAAATCAACAGCTGGGATTTTGTTCAGATGTCAGTCATTGAGGAGCGCTCTAAGAAAGAGATGCAGTGCAGAATGTCACAGTGTCTGTGCTGTATATGCACATTTAACATCTCTGACTGTGCAATTATTCGACTGTGCTCAGTAAATATATGTGTGGAGGCCTGGGTAAACCTCTCGCCTGGTCGCGTTTTGATATTTACTAATATTTACAGGGCTAGTTACGAGGACTGCAGGCTTTTCTTAAATGAAATTGGTGTCACTTTAAATCGTATAATTTGGTTAGCCACAACAGTACTGCATTTACAGACTTCATTTCCACTCTGCAGAACAGCTATTTGTTGGTTTGCTTTAGGTTTACTTAAATATGCAATAAATAAAATGGCTAGAAAATTAATCATTATGAAATTTTGTGAAGGAAACTGCATTATTGCATTTGCAATTAGCATTATCCATATCAGTTTCTCTGTTCTCCTCTCCTGAGATAAATCAGAAGTCAGTCATGCCATTTGACAAACAGATATCTCATCGTTGCACATCACTCAGCAGGTCACTCTTTGCTTGCATTTGTGATAAAATATTCATTAATTACTTTAGGGTGTTTTGGTGTGTTGACTAAATTTCCCTTTAAAAAAAAAAAAAAATTCACCATGCAAAAATTACACATTCTTCTGCTGCCATCTCTACAGTATTGACAGTGGCACAAGTCCATCACAGATAATCTGACATGTTGTGTATATACACCATTTACCAGTATAATCTTTTAGTGCTGCCGTGATTAGTCGACGTAATCGATTATGAAAATTCGTCGACGACAGTTTTATTCGTCGACTAGTCGCCTGTTTATTTTTGGTCTCAAATGGCTGATCTGAGTTCAGGTAATTGCCCTCCAAACCACTAGTGTTGCTGTGTGCACCCTGCTGGCTACCCTCTCTCTTCCTAATGTTTTTGGAAACGACGTTGAAGAACGCTATCCACACGTGATTTACATGCGCGAGCAACATAATGCTTG
>JAQLOM010000038.1:9913425-9925909 GCA_030068315.1 Chrysichthys thysi | reverse complement strand
ATATATATGATCATCACATCTCTAAATTCCAAAATTCTCCTTTAGGAATGCTTTGAAATTAACCTAAAGAAATATTTCAAAATTTGCATGAATCATTGAGTATAAAACTTGAATATAAGTTTAATTGTTTCTGTTTCTGTGCTGGTTGCTGTGCCCCTCAGTCTAACAGTGATGACCACTTTGCCACATCAAGCGCAAATAGCAAGAATCTATTTAAGGAAGAAAACCAGTCAGATGTGCCTCCAGCATTACCACCCAAAACTGGCACACCCACCCGACCACCTCCTCCTCCACCAGGTCAGTCCAGAGAGAAGTGGTGTTTCCCTCTCTTTCTCGCTCTGTACCAATTTCAGGACATGATATGTTTCATAGTCCTGTTGGCCCATATTCATCCACATTGCTGGAGTTCAACAAACATTTTCTTTCCTCCTCTGTTCATCTTGGACAGTTTTTATGAAACATTTTAATGTTTCTCTCACAAAGGCATTTTAGATTTACTGAGGTTAAAAGTAGTCATATGAAAAATTTTGTAAAATTGCAAGAATTAAATTGTAATTTTGGGTTTAGGTAAATTTTCTCATAATGAGAAGACCATTGGCTCTAAAACACAGTTATAGTCATATGGTTGGCACACTACTGCTCTTAAGTAACAGGTACATATGATTGTGTGTTTGTGTTTGTGGTCTGTTCTTTAGGTAAGCGGTCGAACATCTACCGATCAGAATCATCAGACTCGGTTCAGAGGCGTGGAATGGGGGACTTTTCCTCCCTGCCTGCTAAAGACACTGTGCCAGACCCTTTCGCTCCCTCTGCCCCCTCCCAAGTCCCGCGCGAGCCTGACCGATTTGCCACCTTTGACAAAGTGAGCACCTCCCCTGCCCCCTCTCCACCTCCTGAAACGCAGTAGCGACATTAAGCTTTCGCCTTTAACCTCTGCCGAGTGGCAGCCTTTACCTCTCAACCCTCTCAGATTTCAGGTTTTATGTAATAGATGCTGTTAATATTTTATCTTGTGAGTCTGTTATATGAAAAGATATTAAAACATAATGCCATTTGATCTTAAACTTCTAAGAAATAGAAAATATACTCATTTTAATTCATATGTAAAAGAAATTATTTATGTTCCTAAGTCAGTGTTACCTCATTATACCCATCTTGTACTCTGTCCAGCCTGACCCGTACATCCTCAAAGGCTGTGGTTGGAGAGGTGGGGCTGCTTACTGGCTATTTAGATTTTATTCTAGAACTGTGTGTCCTTTTCTACCATCGTTCATGAGGCTTGAGCTCATGCTGCATGTACATTGATCTACCTGTACCTTCTCTGCATGCACTAATCAACTCTGTCCACCCGTCTTAATTGCCTACTTCCTGTAAAAAAAAAACAAACGCTATTTCGAGCTGTGATTGGCTCTGGTTCTTCCTGACTATAGAGTCAAACCTACTGCATCCCATGACTCCCTGCATGCCCTTGGCACATACTCTCCACCTCCACCCTCTCTCTAAGGATGGTCATGAGTTTGCAATATAACCTGCAGAAATTATGTTCAATAAAATTATTAGGTTAGTCACCATTATGTCTTCTTATTTTTGTCTTTATTTCAGCTTTTTTTTCAGTAATATTTTTAATTTTAGTTCCAGTAAACCGATGTTTCTGTAAAATTCAACTTAAGTTGAGAATTATTGATATGACTTGTTAGTCACACTCATCTATTTAGTATACATTGAAAATGCATGGTCCAATTTTCCTAACGTCATTAAAGGTAACCAATGTAACATTGTGCTACTGGATATGGGGTTTTACTCAGTGGAGAGAGGTCAGGTACTGAGGCTGTCTTCGAGCAGGGAAGATGTCTGTCCTCTCTGATCAATCTAAATGCAAATGCTGTTTTGTATGTTGTAACACGCTGTGGTGAAGTCATTAGTGTGCTCCTCATAAACAATGTGCCTGAAGCTTATTTGGTGTACGTGTCGTCCCTCTTTGTACCTTTAATCTTGTCTCTGTGTGCATGGACTGCATGCTCAGCATGATTAATGTATGTGTAGCCTTAAAATTGGTGTAAACATGATTGAGATGTCTTTGAAATCATCATAGGTGGAATCTGCAAAATAAAACCGCTACATTTGAATGGATATAAGCTATTTCTAAGGGCAGGGAGGGGTTTAGTAGGCAGTGAGTGTGGGTGTTTGCAGGAAATAGGATGGGAGTTTGGAAGTTTTATATACAAATTGATCATGGTGTGTAAACAAAATAACTTTAATTATTTTAAAAGTGTACAAACACTAGGTCTGACTAATTTAGCTTTAAAAAAAAACTAGCATTTTGGTTTGTACATGTACACATCACAAATGACATGCCAAAGGCTTAGATCAACTGGTCATTATAAAGACTAGGTTTTTGCACCCGAGTCTACCACTGGAGTTCATCTAAACAATCTTCACTTACTGAGGCTCTGTTTAAATGTGATCACTGTGAATAGAAATCAAATGTATTACCAAACACTTCACCTGAATGGTTTTTTTCAGCAAATGAAACATTTGAGCATCATTTTAATAATTTTAGTCTGTGTAATTGTAATTAACCAACTTCTTTTTTTAACCAACTTGCACTTTTGTTATTTGCTTGCGTTCGGTACTGAATTCGGTCATAAATCTGCAGGAAGGATTTGCTGTTTTGATGTTGCAATACTGAAAGCTTTGTCCCTAAATTAAACTAAACTTAAAAAAAAAGCATTTTCTTGCTTAATTGTTTAGAAATATTGCTGGGCTTCAATGATGTCTAACGGGGGCCATAAGGATTTGAGCATGTTTATCCACAAAATTTGATCCAAAATACATGCATTAAAAAATTCTGCTTTCTCAAATATGTCCTCTATTCTGTTACTCTATTAAGAAAAGATGAACATGATACTGATGATGACAAATGATTCAGTATATTAATAACTTATGGTTTATTGTTTGGGTTTAAATCACCAGTATTAATTGACTGTCCTTTTGTTTGTTGGCAATATGTAAGAATATTTCTGATTGGTGGTTGTGTGTGTGTGTGTGTCTATGTCTGTGGAGCAGTACCCCACAGAAGAGGACATGATAGAATGGGCAAAGAGGG
Source organism: Chrysichthys thysi (assembly GCA_030068315.1). Taxonomy (NCBI): domain Eukaryota; kingdom Metazoa; phylum Chordata; class Actinopteri; order Siluriformes; family Claroteidae; genus Chrysichthys; species Chrysichthys thysi. The sequence continues at coordinate 9,922,803 of JAQLOM010000038.1, read as the reverse complement.
AGAGTGAGCGAGAGGAGCGGGAGCGTGTGGCCCGACTCACCCAGCAGGAGCAAGAAGATCTGGAGCTGGCCATCGCACTCAGCAAATCGGAACTCTCCTGACCTGAACCGGCCCTGGACCACACTGCCAAGGAAGAAGAGGAAAGGATGAAGAGCTCAACTTACGGGTGCTGGGATTTCACAATCCCACTAGCTTTAGTGCAGTCCAAATCTCCCCTCCCCTCCTCATTCACTACTTGTCAGGACAACCTCCATTTTGCCAGTGACTCTTCTGAACACAGTGTGAGTTTGGGGGAGAATTTGGTGTAATGGTGAAGGACTAAACACGATCACCGGTGTGTTACTTTGAGTTGTGTTTGCTTGTGTTTAAAAAAAAAAAAAAAATCAGTCAACTTTTATATATTTCTAACTCACTCAAACGTTTGGCGCTATTAAGTGTCCCTGGCAACTTAATACACTTTCCCCACTCTAGTCTTTTTGTTGTCTCAGTGAATTAGGTAAATTGGCTTCAGTACAAAATTTTATGTTACAGGTTTGTTGTTAATCAGAAAAGACCACCCCTTTTGCCCTGGGGCATTTATTTTGTGTGATGTGATGATAAAATTGAGCATTGTAAGGTGGAAGAAAATAGGGTCAGTGAGGGTGCACTGGACACAAATCTAAAAATTAGAAGAAATAAGTTACAGTTTGTAGTAAATGACATGAAATTAGAGATCGTTCATAATGTAGAAAAATTCAATTATAATGTAACCTGCAATGGAAAGATGGCACTTGTGCCATGATCAGTACTCATTATTTTGGTATGTGGTTTGCCCAGAACATATTTTTCTGTTTGGATGCCTGTTTATAGGGTTAGGCAGGTTGGAATCCAACACATTTTAAGCAGGGAAGTCACTCACGACACCTGTAGATGTGTCTGTACTGGACTCTAACCCTTTTGGATAGGAGTTGGAACCCCTTCTTTAGTGTATAAAAGTAGTGTTGAAGCCAGGGCATTTCACTAACTTTATGGGATTCTGTTTATCAGAACACACACTCGATCACCTGATTGAAATAATTTTTAAAGCCATTCTAACTCAAAAGTAGTTCTTGGACCGGAACATATGGCATTTAATACCCAATTAGATTGTCTTCAGCATTAAAATAACCAGCTTTAGAGGGATTGTTGATTTCTAGAGTTTTTAATAGTCCTTCACTCCTCCTTGCATATGAGAATTGGAGAAACTACAGTATACAAATATCCGTTTATAAGTGTGTATGAAAATATAATTGTACTACAGTATGTAAACTATATGTGCATTCTCTTTTCATATCCTTCACACGTAATAATAGCGCAATATCTTGGTGTGAATGCAGAAGACACTATTGTCAGAGGCAACAGGACATTATAAGTGATGGTATAATGACATGATGAGGACTATATAAGTCAGTAATCAGATTCTTGTGCCTAAAGCCAAGGAAAACTTACTTTTGGGGAATGCCTCGTACACTTGTATTAACTTATCTATTGCTCTAAACCTTAATAAACTTAAGTTGCTGAAGGCTAATAGAAGGAATGACCGTGCAATATGTCTAAGTCTGTCAAATTAAGGGGAGTTTTTTGGGGGGGGGGTTTCCTTCTCATAATGGATTGCGGCAATGAATACTTTTTAACCACTAAACATTTCAGAAACATGATGGAGTAATCTTCAACCTATACAATTGTCAAGTGTCGTGGTCATTGATTTTCAATTCTCTTTAATTGGATATTAAGGAATTATGAATGTCTTGTGCCATTTCAGTCAGTTATAAATGGGTCACTGTTATCATGAACGCAGAGAACATCTGTAGCACTGATTTGCATTTTAAACCATCCTCCATGTCTGTCCTTTGAGTTTGATCTCAAGGCCATTGTCTACGTTCTAAAGTCTTAAGTGACCACGAGAACAATATCTTACCCTTTTGGTCAATAGATGCACTTTTGTCACTTAGACTTTTGCATATGAAAGCATTACTCACAGTGACTTGTATCACATAAGCTTTACTTTTTTCTTTTTTTACTTCTTAAATGTCATTGACTCGAGAATGTCCTTTTGATTAAAATATTTCCTTTATAGTTGAAGATTGGTCAATCTTTAAAAAGGAAAAGGAAGGTAGAAAAAAAGCACAAGTGAACTTGACACACAATTTTCTGACCCACACATCATTTGCCTCACAGTTGGTAAATGTTTTATGAGCATTATGAACACAGCATTATACCCTTTAAAACAAATGTATGTATTTCTTTAGACATATTGCTTTAGCACTTGTATTAAGCAAAGATTTGGGTTTTTGGTTGTAACTGCTTCTCTGAGTCCTGTTAAAGTGATCTGTTCTTTTGCTTATGTATGTATGTATGTATGTATAGGCCTTTAACTCTCCTTATCCAAAACCACTTGTGTATTGGTGTTCTACAGACTTTTAAAAACTGGCTTAATGTATTTTTTTTAACTTTACAGAATATGCCCCTTTTAACAAGGACAAATGTTTAAAAATGTTAAGTACCATGTAATTAACTCTAAAGAATAAATATGAACCTTTCAAACATTATGGAAGTTCCCCGCTCTTAAAAATGGAAAGACGATTAGCTTAGTAGAAAGCATCCAATAAATACCAAATGGTTCACTTATGTACAGTATTGTAAACATTTGGATACCCATTTTGATTTAATCTAAGAGTTAGGCATGGTTACAATGGGTGTTCAGCTGCTAATTGGCTTACCTACAAATCACAAAATTATTATGCAGTACACAGTTTGTATGGTGTTATGTCCTCATTTAAACATAATTAATCTTGTAATTTTAACCCTTTTTATCCATTAACGTTCAATTGCAGAAGAGAAAAGGGTAATAATTTAGAACACTGCAGAACCAGATGGTATAAGTAAGGTAGATGCCTACTTTGTAGATTAAATCACAGTTTATCTTTACAAGCTCGATAGGGCTGCCAGAATTATGACTGACTTCACTTCTGAAACCTAAGAGTAATGAAATTTCTTTCGATCTACAAACGTGCTCAAGCAGAGAGCAATGATTTGTATCTACAGATGAATCACTACATGAAATATTCAAATGAGCACAGAACTGTTAGCATATTACCAGTCTAGTTATATGATCCATTTGGCATCCATTCATTATAGCTTGTATATACCACTATATACAGTAGAGACTGCTATTAAAGTTAAACAAAATTATAAAAGAGAAGTAAAATTGGCAGCTCTCTTATGATCTGGAGGATGTTTTTCTGGCATGGTTTATGCCTACTTGTCCCTAAGAAGGAACGATCACTACAAAGTCAAGTTCTTGACTATGATGAAACATTTATATTCTGATGGGGTGATCACTACCAGGATAAAAAAAAAAACTCCCCACCCATCAAAGTATAAGAACTCACTGAATGGTATAATCAGTATGAAAAAGATGTAAATCACATGCTTTAGCCTTCACAGTCACTAGATCTCACACTAATTGAATCCAAAGACAACAAAATACCCAAGAGCATAACCGATCCACTGGACCTCCTCACTGTACAGTATGGGCCAAGCATTCCTCCCTGTATAGTTCTCATTATACATCACACATGCTTTCACTTATCATGAATATGATGATGGATGGCTCATCTGACCATATCAGCTTTTTCTCTGTAAACTATTGTTGGTTAGTTTGTAGGTTTTAATCCGACTAAACTCTCACATCTCTTCGTCTTGGTACTCAGAAGTTTATGTACTGAAATCCTACCCTAATGTTCCTTTCTGTGTAGTTGTTAATAGCCTGTTCTTGCTGACAGTTTGAACATGTCCTACACTTACATTTGGTGTTACCTGTAGGACATTTGCTTTTATGTTTTTAAATGCACATCGCATTAATGTACAAGTATTATGGTAATTGCAGATGGGAATTCAGCCACAATTTCCAACCCTGTTTACTGATTTACTCAACCCTAGCCATTAATGATGCCCCTCCCATCTGTGCCCCTATTAATGAGCCTTGTTTATACAGTATGTGGGGCAGCGCCTTGGCCAGCTAGGTGCAGTGGTCATCCTGAATTCCCCCAAGCTTTCAATAAAATGGACTGTATGGTCTGCATGGTGCCTGTGATGACCTGCCGTCCTACTGAGTTCAGTTCCCACCTTGTGTCCAGTTTTAATATATACACTATTACATCACTGTACATGTTATTTGTCCGGAAATTGCTTAATTAATTTAGAAATCACATGTGTATATGTGCTGCACTCCTTCAAGTCCAGGTATTGCATTGTATCAACACAGGTTAGTATTGTTGGAATATTAAGCACATACAGGGAATTTCAGAATTATTGGCACCCTTCAAGCAAATCAGCACTTATTGAGTAAGATGTTCAAAACAAAGGTTAGAATTTGAAAACTAATTAGAGAAATATTTATCTTTAACCCTGTTGGCCCCCTGGAGTCATATTTGATCCCAACTTTTATTTCACTCTCATTTTTCAAACCACTCATTAGTTGATGGACATCCCAGGAGGTCTCATAAGGACAAGTATTATAACGTATCAGGAAAGGGTTAATTATTTAAAAAAACAACAACCTGTTTTTGTGTTCACTGAGTCTGTATCATCATTTTAACCAGTAGAGATATTTTTCCTATTATAAGGTGGTCTGGGTCTTCCAGGCTTAAGCGCATACAGGCAGTTTCAGAATTATTGGCACCCTTCAAGCAAATCAGCCCTTATGAAATAAGATGCTCAAAACAGGTGAGAATTTTCAGTTCAATTAGAGAAATAGTTATCTTTAAAAAAACAAAAACAAAAAAACATTACAGCTTCCTGTTAATGAGTTTTTATCATGATCAATCACTGCATATCTCAGAGGGGATGAAAAAATCATGAAGGTGCATCTATGAGCAGGTAAACCAGAAGCTTGTAGGACAGGTAACCCGGAGGCCTTTAAGACCGCGGGAAGAGACGCGGCGCTACATTCCTCAGCAGTCAGTGAAGGAGCGCGTGCCGTGTGTTTCTACGTCTCCACGTTCACTTTTACTTCAAGAAAGTCTGAGTGCTTGTGTTCATCCTCTTCTGAAGGTTCAGCAGCTGACCGTCTCGTGCCTCCCTCATATCGGATTTTACCCGTTTTTTCCTTTGGAATGAATTCTCCGAAACGCAACAAGAATGTCACCAAAAAGTGAGTTTGGAGCTGTCTCAGTTCGCGCTTGGGTTTCTTGCAGTGATTTAAACGGTGTAGAAAACGACACCATATCTATTGTGAGTCGACTCCTGAATATGATTCACACAGGAAGACGGTGATGGGACTGAATTACTAGTATGAGACTTTACCCAGGTGGTTAAGTGACTCTAAACTCCAGCACGTACACCGAGGTGGTCGACTTATCAATCATTAAAAACAACAACAACAACAACAACAACAACAACAACAACCAAACCCTCAGTGCTCTCTGTAAGATGTGGCTTTTTCAGGCTTGCTGGGATTTGATTTGTGATTCGTTTTTCCAAATAGCCAGTGTGCGCGTGCTAGTTTCGTGATTAGTCTGTGTGACAGGATATTTAGGATGCTTTTTAGGGCCAACACCACTATCATCATCATCATCTTCATCATGATCACACCATTACAGACACTTGTTTACACAGGGACCTGTTGTGTACATCACTAATGATCCCCATGTAAGATAGCACTGTATCAGACAGCTGATGTGTCATGCTCTCCAACGAGGAAGGACACAAACACATGAAGGCAGTTCATTTCCTGATCATCTTCCTTCCATGCTGGGAGGGAAGTACTGTAATTGCCCAAGACCAGATATGTGTGTATTTATTTATGTATTTATTTATTTATTTTAATAAAATGCTAATACACATTGTATAAAATGTAGATTTTTAATCCGGACAATCGTACTGCATCACACACTTGTGTAGTTTTTCATCCTACAGCTGAAGCCTGTGAAATCTCAATGCTGCAAGATTCACGGATGATTTCACCAGAAATGCTCAGTTTGCTAAAAGAAATCTCTGAGACATCTGTGGAGCTGTGTTTGGGAAAGTCCTGACTTCAGTGATGATTAAGCAGAGTATTCTGAGCTTATTAGTGTTGTCATTTTGGGTGGTTTGTATTCATGTGGTTTCTATTCCCATCCCTTTCAGTAAGAGAAAGGAACTTGAGTGGTTGCATGTGTCGTAAAATGTAGAATATATCCTTATAAGTGGCTACTACTACTAAGTGTGCACTACTATTACTACTACTATTACTACTACTACCACTACTACTAATAATAATAGCAGCTATTTAGGGTCTTTGGTTTACTCAAATGTGCCATAAAAAGGGTGAGCAGAGATGACCATGTGACCAGATATCATGCTTATGATTTGGAAAAATACTTGACATAACAGCCTTTAAATATTCATTCGGGTTGGAATGCAGACTTGAATGCATTTTGAGCAGCAGTCTACAAAAAAAAACAAACCCCACAAGCAAGACACATAAACAAATCACATGAACAAACTTTGTGAGATTTATATGTATGCCATGACGTGCAGGAGGTGCCAGAAGCTGAGCATCTTATGGACTGGAGACCCTCTGGTAGGGTATCAGAATTATTGGCATACTGTGTGCTAATCAAATATAGGATTATGTTTCTCAGCATGTGACATTCTGTTAATAAACGTGTCATTATTGGCAATTACTGTTTGTGTACTGCTTGTAGGAAGTGGGCATTTTTTAGTTGAATATTTTACACATGGCTCAAGCAGCTCATTGCTAATAATTAACTAAGATATTTCTTGTGCGTGAAAAATAAACTATGCTATTTATAGGTTTTCACTGTGACGTAAGTTTAAACCCCTTTTTAACATGTTTTTAAGGAATGCCGTTGAAAAGGACAAGGGACCATTCTACCTGACCCCAACCCCAGGGTCAGTCTGTGCCTATTGAATATTATTTGAATATTTGCCATATATTTCAGCCCTTAATGCTAAGATGGAATGTTAAATATGATTTTCAGGTCGCCAGTCGTAAAAACTAATGGACTGGATCCTGTCATTACAGACGTCAGGTAAGAGACTTTTAGTTTTCTACTTTTACCTTTAAAAAAATCATTCAGGGAGCTATTGTCCTGCCTGCTAAATGTGGGTTATGCTCTTATTCTGAGATTTCTCTGGGGGAAATCACGGGTGAAATAGGGATATTGCATTACGTACAACAGTACTGTCCATTCAAGAGTTCCTTTAACACTTTGCTCTAGTCTTGGCTTTGCTATGTCATCGAAACCCTCTCTTACTTATTCTAGGTTAGTGCTACCAGACAATAGAGATGTCCACAAAGACACAGGGACATCTGTACAAGTCTTGTTTAGTTTTTACAGTTAATTTATTACCAGATTGGTCCCAAATGCTTAAGTGCTTTGTAGATTTTGTTGGCCTAATTATTCAACCAAATCTGCAATGTAGCATTTATTAATAATTAGTGTTGATAAGAGTATTGTGTCATTGTGCTTAGTCATATATTTACTGCATAATATTCTTGCCTAATCCAGCTCATTGGCTGAGAATGACTGATGCGAGCTGATGTGAGTGTACAGTGACATTGTCTCTTGCTGTAGGCAGCATATTGATCACACATGAGAAAAGACTGCATCCTGCTGTTTGTTTTTCGGTAATTGAGCTATTTTCAGGCTGGCTTTCACATTAGTCTGTGAACTCATCCTGGTATTCAGACACCCCTCCACCTACTCTATACATGCATCAAGTCTCTGTGTTTTTCAGTTTCCCAGTAATTAATAACTCTTTTATAAGCCCCTTTAATTTAATCCTGTGTTTTGTGTATATTAAATATATTATCCAACTTTAGGTCCCAAGAATTGTCAAAACCTTCTGCCTAACGCTAGGAGTGTAATACTGATAAAGATAGACTTTTTCTGTTTTGCATTTTTAGGTTTTCCGTTCCATTCCATTTTCCATTCATTTTTGGCTATTACAGATCTTCTGTGATTAAAAGTTATGAGATTGGAATGTTGTATACTGTGAGTGTACACAGTAACCTCTGAAAGAACAGGAGCATTAAAGGACAATTCTTTTATTTTTGCTATACACATTTGGGTTTGGGATCAAAAGATGGTTGATAGCTCAGAATTTCAGGGTTAATTTCCTGATTTTTGCATCTAGATGTGTTAAATAACACCCGGCCCTGGGTGAGCAAAAGTATTCGAACAGAAAGTCCAAATATGAACTTTGTAAAATATGGGGTTGGGGGGTGGAGTCTCCTCCCTCAGTTTCCTCTTCAAGAGGTGAAATGCATGCTCAATTGGAATAAGGTCTTGTGATTGATTTTTTCCAGTCTAAACCTTCCATATTTTCCTCCTGATGAAGTCCTTTATTGTGTGTGGCAGTATGTTTGGGTCTTTGTTATACTGCACAATAAAGTTCCTTCCAGTTAGTTTGGAAACATTCTACTGAAATTAACTGACAGGATGTTTCTTGAGTTCTGAATTCATTTTGCTGCTACATCACTGGTAAATATTAGTGAGCCTGTTCCAGAAGCAGCCTCCACTGTCTTTGGCTGATAAGCTTGTATGTTCTGGATCATAAGCAGATCCTTTCTTTTTCCACATTTTGGCCTGTCCATCACTTTGTTAGAGATTGATCATGGTTCCAGAACTTTTGTTGCTCGTCTCTGTGTTTATATGTAAGTGCCAATCCGGTTCCTGATTCTTTCTGCTGATGGGTGGTTTGCAATTTATGGTATGGTCTCTATTATCTTTTTTTCTTTGAAGGATAGAACAGAGGATTGTGATTCTTTCACCCCTGCCTTTTGGAGGTTGTTGGTGATGTTACTGACTGTTTTTGAGTTTTTCTTCACAACTGTCACAATGAAAACATCTACTGTTGTTTTCCTTAGCCAACCTGTTTGATGTCTGGTTGTTAGTACACCACTGGTTTCTTTCTTTAGTTTGGTGGTTTGATTTTTCCTCTTTTCTCATCTTCAAAATGGCTTGTTTTTCTTCTATAGACAGCTGTCTGGTCTTCGTGATGCGGCCTTTGCAGGCAAAACCCAGGATTCAAACCAAGAATAGACATTCAGAGCTATTAATTGTTTAAACAATGAATCAACCATGCCACACCTGGGCAACAAGAAAAGCCTGTCAGTTACATGTTCCAATATTTTTGATTACTTGAGAAATGGATGGGTTCAATCAAAAGATGTTCAATGATCTAGATGTAAATATCAGGAAATAAAGGCAGAATATATGATATTCTGAAATATCATATATCATATATAGAAAATCTTTGGAGGGAGTTGAATGTCCGTGTTGCCCAGCGACAGCCCCAAAACATCACTGCTCTAGAGGAGATCTGCATGGAGGAATGGGCCAAAATACC
>JAQLOM010000038.1:9875147-9888112 GCA_030068315.1 Chrysichthys thysi | reverse complement strand
TCTATCTATCTATCTATCTATCTATCTATCTATCTATCTATCTATCTATCTATCTATCTATCTATCTATCTTCTTTTAATCCAAGGGTGGGCTCAAGCTTCTGGTCTGTAGTGTATTTTTAGTTAATTATGCAGTGTTTTAATCTCTTAAACTCCCAGCACCCACCTTACAAAAATATTATACCTTCAGCATTCTATAATTAGAGCAATACCATCATGAGCTGTCTGCTTGTCCTGCATGTATGTACAAGACTGTTAGGAAGTCCCTTGCTTATGGAAATGTTTACTGTTTAAACAATCATCTACAGCAGGACTAGTGCTGTTGTATGTATCTGGGGTTTTTTTCGGCTTCTGCTTTTTTGTTTGCTTATAACCAAATGTTTTTCCTACAGGAGATGATGTATATCTGGAATGGCTACACCGTGATCGGAAAGCACAAGGACTTGACGGAGGGCATGTTAAAGACGCTGGATGAAGCTCAGCAGAAACTGGAGCAGAATCCAAGTACTGTCTCAGATCAGCCAAATGCATGACCACGTAACCACTTGACATTTCCAGCAAAACACAATGCTCTATTATACCAAGTCCAATACAGACTGTTACACGCATTACATTAGTGACCTTTACGTTAACATTAAGTTTGATGCTTAAAGACAATTAATGAGACGTATGGACATTCTAATGGCCCAATATTACCACAAATTATGCCACAGGCTATGTATCATTTTTGCGAGGAGAGTGCTGTTGATGATTGTAACCTGTGGGTTCTCCTTCAGGGACAGAGTTCTCCATAGATGATCAGTGTGTGCTGAGTCTGCTGAAGGGTCTGTGTCTCAAGCATCTAGGCTATACAGAAGAAGCTGAGCACTACTTCACTCTCGTCCTCTGCAAGTGAGTCATTCAGTCCAGTATGAGCCATATTTATAAGAGAGTTCATAGCCAAAAAGGAAGGATATTTCCTTGTTTATATAAAGCAGATAATACCCCTTTGTTGAAACCAAAATGGCTTTTATAATTTAAGTGGCATTACCCTACTGTGAATGTTATTCAATTACTTTCAAATATCGTCTGTGTAATTTTCTTTTATATTTGTGGATTTTGCCGGGGGACAAAAAGCGGTTCCTAATGAAACTTGGCCAAGTGGTTCTCATTCACTGTTCGATTCTTATTAGATACTTATGGGAAAGTGGTTACTCAAAAACGTTTCTCAACAGGGGATGTAGCAGACTAGGTAGCATTGAGGCTTTACAACTCCAGCATCCCGTGTTCAATTCTGAGATCAGTTATGGTTTGTGGGCAGTTTTGCATTTTTTTCTCTGTATCCATGTAGGTTTCCCCTGGTAACCCAGACTCCTCCTACCTTCCTAAAATATGCCTGTATTTACACTGGCAACCCATCCAGTGTGTATCTTTGCCAGATACCTAGTGTTGAGACAAGCTCTGGATCCCCTGCAACTCTGACCAAGATACATATAATAAGATACTGCTGCTACTACTACTACTACTACTACTAATAATAATAAAAATAAATGTTGTGTAAATATAGTGTACATAATAAAATGTTAATAATATGTAATAATTAAATCCTTAATAAATAGCTTACTTTTGAAAATGAATACCTTTCGAGACCACCTGAGATAAGATGCCTAAGATAAGATTTTCCGATGGTTACGAATGTGGAACTACATTTCTTCTGCTTCAGAAAAAAGTGCTTGAGGGAGAAATGTGGTGGAATTCTCCTGCTGTACTGGTTTCAAGCAACTGACACTGTGCATGTTTGAAGGTTGTAGAAATCTGAAAATGATAGCTAATGAGGACCTCCTGTACACGAAATGCTGTTGCTTAGAACATCGTGTTCTGTCTGTCTTTTTTTCCCCCAGTGAAACACAGATCAAGTTTGACCACTATCTTGTACCTAATGCTCTGTTGGAACATGGCCTACTGTGTCTGGAGCAGGGCAGGAGAGAGGAAGCCATCAAACTGCTGGAGATGGCCAAGTAAGAAATGAATCCACAGTAGATGCATTAGACCATAACATGCCTGCCACTGTGTGTTGATCCATGCCAGACAGAGAAATGTCATAATATATGAGATTATATATGAGATATGTTTACTTTCATACGATTTCCACATACTGTTCCATATAATGGAGTGCAAAAGTTTGTGTCCCCTGATTTATTCTGTTAAAAAAAGGAAAATTTGCCCAAAATTTTACAATTTAAAAATTGTATTCTGGGATGTTAATAATAAAAATGTGTCCGTATCCTACAAGACAACGGTCCAAAACATAATCAAAAACAGAAAAATAGTTTAAAAAGAACCAAACGCAAGAGGTCAGTGTTTTTAAATCACCCTTTCAGTATGACAGAGTTATAACATATGTCAAGAAGAATGTGTGGTAGGTGGGCTACAGTGGATCTTATCTCAGGAGGGTACGAGTGATGAGTTAGAGGTGGCTATAAAGGCAAAGGGCGGGTATATATTTAGAGCATATTTGTATTACGTTCAGGAAACCTTATAACTAATATCAATTTCATTTTTTAAGGAACACCTGTGAAACCATCTTAGGGTGTGCAAACTTTTGCAATCAAATGTACATGTTTAATTAAAGATATAAATATCCTCATTTAGTTTCATTGCTCCATAACAACATATATTAAGTTAATTAATTAATGTTACGTGGCATATATAGGAAGGGTGAACAATGCCTGTATTTGAAGCTGTCTTGCTCTTCAACTATCCAAATCTGTAATGGGCCTAACCTTGAAGTGTTTTTATTTATTTATTTATTTATTTATTTATTTATTTATTTATTTATTTATTTATTTATTAATCTTTAATGAACCCTACAACTCTGAACTCACTGAAACACTGGAAAACACTGAGCTAGAAAAGACAGTACTGCTAGCATTGTATTTGAATTCTGGATCTGAGAAGTTTTTATTCCCGCTTGCCCAGATCTATTTTGCATATCTTCCAATAATTAAAATTTTCTAAGGAATTTAATTGGTTTTATTTCCCAAAAACTAAGGATACTAAGGATTACTGAATGACATAAATACTTCGTGCAGCAAAACATGTTCATGGGCTTTTTTTTTTTTATCATTCGAGCTTCATATCTGAACACTCGTACATGCACCCACCAGAAAATAAACTCGCACTCATATGACTTTTTTTTTCTGTGTCTCGATCCCAGTCATGATACACACCTCAGCTTTTAATCAGGTGCCCTGTGAAACTTTCTGGAAAACTAATAAATTGCACATCTCCTATTCGTATCTGTATTCATATACTTTTGGAATAACTCATCTATTCATTCTGAATAGTGTATTCGTATTACATCCCTAATAGGTAGCCAACATACCCTGCATATATACCCCTCACGTTTTCCTGACCTGAGCACTGTTCCTTTATTCTACAGGCAAAACTATAAAAACTACTCGATGGAGTCACGGACTCATTTCCGGATCCAGGCGGCGCTGCACAAAGCACAAGCCACAGAAGAGAACGGGGAACCCTGCTCACCCACAAGCCCTTAACATCGACGGTAACAACAGTGTCAGAGAGGTCACAGGGTCAACACATGCCATGCTCAAGCCTAAGGAGCTGGGTGGAGGTTGCACAAGTGCAGAAATACAAACAGACAAAAAGCAGGACTCAGCATCTGATGAGAGAACTTTAGACTCTCTCACTCACACACATGCATTAAAAGTTACACCCAAAACACATTTCTATATATCAGAGACAATCATACAATACAAGGAACCCCAGATGCATGCAGCGTGAATATATAGTCCAGCTTTGAACAAGAGGCAAAACATTGTGCTGATACAGAAACACTTGTGCCCGAGGCTTAGAGTAATTTTTGACGCACACATAACCCAAAGATGTTTGTAACTAATTTGAGCAGCTTTTTGTTTTTACTTTGGTTTTGCCCTCTGTGGCACTGACTCTCTATACTGTGGCCGGCTTGTGACCTCAACAAACAGTCCATGTTTGTTGGCCAATCATTATTTATTTTGAAACAAGCCTTTATCTTTATGCACAAGTTATTAAATGATTCAGTGGATACACAGTTAGTGGCCACTTTAATAGGAACACCTGTTAATTCATGCAATTATACAATTGGACAATCACGTGGCAGCCGTGCAATGCATAAAAACATACAATTATTCAGTTACAAATCAAGAGTTGCTTGCTGTGGTTGTAAAGAGAGGCTATTTTAGTTACCACAGACTTCCTGTCAGCTCTGACTTGTCTGGCTGTTCCCCTCTAACTTCTGAGTTCTGCCCACAAAACAAATGCTGACATGATGGCTGTTTTTTGTGTGTGTGTGTGGGGGGGGGGGGGGGGGGGCACCATTGTGTGTTTACTATAGGGTGTGAAAATCCCTGGAAATCAACAGGTAAAATACAAGTGAAATATTCAAACCAAAGCTAGCCTGTCTGGCACCAAGAACTATGCTATAGCTCTTGAATTGTATTTGCATTGTACATTGCACTACTGCCACAGAATTAGCTGATATTTGCATAAATGAGCAGATGTGCAGGGGTTTCTAATAAAGTAGTTTTTGAGTGTATATGGCGAATCATTGTTGTTGTTTTTTTTGTGTGTGTGCTTTACACACATAATAAGAAAGAGAAAATGGCCATCTGGGAATAAAATAATTTACGCTCAAAACTGTTACTTTAATAATATATTATTTGTATAAAAAAACTCACAAAAAATGTTTAGACGTAAAATTACTTAGTTTGTTAGCACCCATAACCTCAAGTCATTCACCAACATGAAACATGTTACATTAGAAATTAAGAAACGCATTGTTTATAATAGGAATATGAAATGATGAAGTGTTCAATCAATGCCACACAGCAATTCTGTCACTGAAATATATTAACTGCTTCCAAGCTACTTGACTTTAAGTTGTAGCAATGCTACCATGTCACTACGAGTCACATTACTTTTAATTATACTGGTAAGTGTGGTTATTTTTTTAGCAAAGCTGCTAAAAGAAATGTTTTTTTTTGACTGATTAAGGTAAACCTGGAATTTTCCTGTTATCCGGTTACTAAAGTAGATGTACATGTGTTGATCAAATAATCAGATTTTTTTGTGATTCTGTAATTGTTTTATTGATATCTTTGATATCATTGTTTGCTTCTTGGACTAGTGTACTATAGCATTTATTTTAGTCCATATTGATTGACTTGTTTTTTTTAATTGTGTGCATAACAATCATTTTATTGTTGAAATATCTGCCTAATATGAAAACACAGTAAGTAAAATAACAGCCTCACATCTGTCTTCTCAGTGTGCAGGCTGCACCTCCATCACAAATCACAAACTATATAAATGCAATTTTGGGAGTTTGTGGGGTTCTTTAGTGTTGTTTCTTTCTAATACAAGTTGTCTGTGATATTGGCTTAGTGAAATTTTAAGTGGACAGCTGAATTTTTCTTTCAGAAAGGCAGTCTCCTTCGTGTGGACTTGATTAAGGCGCAAACAAACGCCAAAACTCTTTCATATTGGAGGACGGCAGACTTTCTGCTCTAGCCATGGGGAGGGATGCTTTGAAACCACTAAAGCCTTATACTAAAAGCAAAGAGATTGAAAAAAACCCTTGAAATAAGATTTTCGTTATGTTAATGAATGCAACTATATGTCCAAGAGCCTTGATCTTGTCAAATGAACACCATGGCAGTGCAATCTGTATAAATGTCTTTTAATTAGAAAACTGATATTATTAATATAAAATCTCAGAGGCAGGTCTATTTTAAAGTTTGTTTACATAAGTTGCATTCTGGATTAAATTATGCTTTCTCATGCTTTTATCTCTCTCTTTTTTTTGCCTGGTCATTCAGGCACACTCAAAGCCAGGCCAAGCTAAACATTATGTCTTATTGTTGTAGATCTACAGTGTTTCTGTTAATATTTAGACTATTTAAACTCATTTGCCTCTCAATTGCTGTATTTAGTAACAGTGTGGAGATTAAGGTCAAATACTTAATTTTTTTATATGAAGGAGTTTAATGGGTGTGCAGTAAAACTACTGAAATTCATATTTTGGTGGTAGAAAAAGAAATCTGAATTAAAGGTGATTACATTTACAGTGTCTCAGTTTTCATAAATTCTATTTTTCTTCTGTGTACACTGACTTTACAGATAATGGGTTATTAAGTCAACAAAATGTGTTTTGTACGGCTCCTGTGTAGATCAACATTCTTAAGCAAAATTAATGTTTGATTTATAATTTAAAGATCAATGATGACATTCTCATGCACCAAATGTTTGTTCTTGTTTCAACACTGAATTTGATTTACTATTTAGCCTCTATCTATCAGTAGTGCGATGCCTTGATTTATATATAATGTTTTACGGATGTAAACCTCAGGCTTCTATATGATATGATTTCAGTTATAAGGCAACGATTCATTACATTACATTACAGTCACTTGGTAGACGCCCTTATCCAAAGCGACTTACATTTATCGCAGCCTCAACTGAGCAGTTGAGGGTTAAGGGTCTTGCTCAAGGGCCCAGCATTGACAGCTTGGCAGGGCTTGGATTTGAACTCCCAACCTTCAAATCAGTAGTGCCCCCTGAGCTACTACTACCCCGATATTTGGCATTACCAATGAACCTGCTATGATACAGTATAACTTTGATTGATAAGATCACAATTAGATGTTTGATGATACCACTGAATCTGTTATGATACAATATGATTTTGATTCATAAGACAACTTTTTGATATTTTACCCTCCTGAGACCCCACTGTCCTCACATTTTCCTCCAACATTTTGTGTATTTCCTTGTATGATCCTCATATGAGGACCACTGCATATTACTCTTTTGCCAAACTTCTTCCTGTTTGGAGACAATGATCAAGTTCAATAGTTATCAGTTACTAAAAAACAGAAACAGTAAGGAGAAAGGACAAGGCACACATTAGAGTTTGGGTCTCAGGAGGCTACTATTGGCTATTGCTGTTTGCTTCCAGCACAGTTCAACTTTAATAGCCTGCAATGCATATGTGACCAAATTTGTACTAAATCTGGGGTAGGCCTATCAGTAAATTGTCAATTTTTGATGACAAAGAGAACGACAGTATTAATAGGCACGTCATCTTGCTAGCCTGTTTATACTTAAAGTTTAAATATATTACTCTTTACACATGAATTATTTGTCCCTTTTTCAATAATAGTTACAATATATTATAAACAACAATAATAGATTTGTAATCTAACTAATAATTGATTTATGATTGCTGGCATAATTCATTTCAGTGGTTGCTTTTTAAATCTAAAATTTGTCCAATTATCATATCCCTACAATATACAGTGCCTTGCATAACTATTCACCCCCTTTGACCTTTTCAAAGGGGGGTGAATACCCAAGCTTTCTAGTGTAGCAACCTATATTGCCAAACTCTGGGGGCCTCAGAGGACCAGGTGTATTTATTTTTGAGATCCCGTGTGACACTTAAATTGCACACAGGTGGACTTCATTTACTTATAATTACGTGACATCTATGGCAACTAATTTAGGGCTCTCACGCCAACAAAATGTAACAATTGTAGTTGTCATGTGTAGTTAAATGTCGAAAAGTTCAGGGGTAAATATTTATGGAAGGCGCTGTAGAAAGTATAGCGACGTTTTCAAAGTAGATAATAATAATAATAATAATAATAATAATAATAATAATAATAATAATAATACAGGAAAAGACTGACCACAGAGACCTATATAAAAAACTTTGTAAACCTTTAAAGTTGGTTGATTTCAGGAACATAAACATCTCCAGCTGACTTCCTGGTTGAAAAAGAAGCCATTTGATTGGTAGACATCACCGGGGGCGGACTTTACCGTGACTGAAAGCCTAAGTGACCATTAAGAGACCCAATACATGATATTGTGGAATTTATCAAACACAGACAGGGTGCGTTTACAGCAGCTAGCTTCAACGGAGACATTTAACTCGTTTAGCTGATTTCTGACGGCTGGGACGTTTTCTAAAGGACACCAGCCTCATATTTCATTTGTTGTCGCTGCCGAAGGCTGCTGCTTATACCAGCTCTTTGTGTCGACATGGTTTGTTTTTGTTGAACAGAGACAGACAGAGAGACAGAGGGAGAGAGGAGGGTTCTCCTGCCTTTAACTAGGAGGCTTTCTTTCGTCGACGTGCGTTAAAGTGACAGAAAGCCTTATTTAACTGAGAAAATCGTGTCAGGACGATAGAAAGTAGTGTCAGTTAGGGCATTATATCAGAACTTTGAGGAGTTGGAAGGAAGGAGATGGGCAATTGTCTAAAATCTCCTACTTCGGATGACATCTCTCTGCTTCATGAGTCGCAGTCAGACAGAGCCAGTTTCGGCGACGGCACTGATCCGGACCAGGAGCCGCCACCACCTTACCAGGTAAGAGAGGCCTTACTCGGATCGGAAACAGCAGGAGAGTCGCTTCAGTGCGAAACCAAGGGCTTGTTTTTTGACACGCAGTGTAAAGCAGCTGCTTCACTCACCTCTTTGTTCCTTAGCGAGCCCACGGATATAATGGGAACTAACGGGTATGAATGCTAGCAACCGTACTGAAGGAGAGAGCTTTGTGTGTAACATAATTTCACAATGATACAATCGAGGAAAAAAACAACCAAACATGAAGGAAACACTTTAGCTACAGACAGTAATGTTACATCTTGGCTGTATTGTCTGTGTTTACACTGTCTCTGGATTCTCCGTGCTGTTGTTTGTGGTTAGCTCGACAAAGCTAGCTCACTCAAGCCTCTTTGTCTGTCTGGTGTTTTGGTCGGACGAAGATGATATTTGAACTTCCAGACCGACCATTTTACTGCCACTGTGTCGTTTTCTTAGGTTCTGTGGCCTGGTAACCCCCCCCCCCTTTTTTTAAGCACACAGAAAGACAGCTAATGCTACTCATACAGGTTTTATGGTGTGTTTTGGTTAATTCCACTCCTGTTCTCTGTATGTTTTTTATTATTTTTACATATGACCATGAGCTACACGAACATGCAGTGAGTCAGTAACAAAAAACAAAGCCGAGCTGTACAGGTGCCAATACTTTTAAATAACCCTAGTACTAGTAGCCTATTTAGGGTCCATTTGTGTTTCTTAACCCCTGCACTATGTTTGGGGGTGTGTTAGGCCCCAGAGGTTTCTCTAAACTATTTCTGAGAGTCTCTGTTGAGATTTACAGCCTCAAACCTGGACCTTTCCTGAAGTCATGAGGTCAGTAGATGTCATCCAGGGTCGGGAAAGGGATGGCCCGTGGGAGTGAAAAAGGTCTGGGGTAAATGTGAATATTAATTATAAAACTTAAAAAAATAATAATTGGGGTCATTTCAATCCCAAGCAGAAGAAAATATAAGAGCATACCAGCAGAGTATAAGGGTTAAGGGTGTTTTTAAAGAGAAAGTCCGCCATGAAACACATTCCGGTTATCTGTTTTGAGATATTTGGGACGGGTTTAATAATCCTGGTGTAATGTCCTTGGTTGGTGTTGTATTTTTGTTATTACAGTGAGAAGTTGGCGGTTGCGTGCCACGCTGATGCCATGAGTACAACGGTGTCCAATAGGTGAACGTTTTCCGGTCATCTCAGTCATAAGGGATAACAGTCAGGTTATCAGTTACTGATGTTTAGCAATATTCAGTGCTGTATTAATGAGAAGACACCGAAATTTGGACACAAAGTCCAGGAATGCATCACAGCTATCAGAGCACACTTGTGTTGGATTAGCTTGTTAGTGATCTATATTACGACACGTACGAGGCATTGGTGGTGGTATTAGCATGGATATTGAAGCTTTAGAGCCTGATACATTTGTGCAGGGTGTACAGATGAGGAGGAGGAGGTGAGTGAGCTGAACAGATTAAAGGATTAAAGCACTGCTGCATTGGTTCCTTGAGATAGAGATGAGGCACTTTCGTACCAGAGCAACATTTACATAGTTTATAGAAGTGTTGGAGGAAGTACCCCCTTTTTATATGTCTACTCTGCAGGAACTGAGGATGATCGTCGTTCTTAGAATGCAGTTTAGAGAAATTTTTTTTGCTTCTGGTTCAAGATGGGTTATTCTCTCAGAACAAGAGGAACCATGAGTGGTCTAAGTGTATGCTAACTGGTCAAACATATGAGCAAATGCAGTACTGCAATCACCGTTTTTAAAAAGCTGTGTGAACAGCTCGTAATGTGTTTGCGTTAAAAAAATGGAAAAGGGCAAAACATGGTGTATATTGCGCAGACGTGATGTTGCTGTTCTCATTTTTGGCCAGGTTGTTCCTCGTCAATGTTTCTACTGGCAGTGTGAATGCAAACAGGAAAAAAAATCCTGAATGTATGTTTGTTTGGGAGCTCTCGAGGAGTAGCTCCTTTCAATGAATCCCTAGAGACTCCTATAGATTCCCACTGGTGTTACTATCAGTGAGCAGTCGACTGGCATAACATAACACTTATGAAGAGAAAATAGGCCAACATGGAGTAATCTGTCCTATATATTAATTTAGGAATAATGAGAAATTGGTAGTTATTCCTTGTTTGGTCTGAGATGAATCACTTGGTATCTCATTAAATGACTAAAGTCACAGGAAGTTTCGGGGGTTTTTCTTCTCTAAACACAGAATTGCATGAGGACTTCTTCTTGCTAACCACTTAAAAAAAAAACAGCTGCATCATTGTCCAATATCTGCTTCAGAGAAGCCCAGCTAGTTAAGCCTACAATTGGTACGGTCAGTATATTTGATTGGATTGAGTCCTAAGACTTTAATCACTTTCGTGCAGCCCCTCTGGTTTAGTACCAGCTGCCTATCAGTGAAGTTGTCCTTGTGTAGTTAGTCTAGGCGCCCTCTCTCGCGCTCTTTTTTTTTTTTTTTTTCTTTTCTTCTTCTTTCTTTCTTTTTTTAAGGTTTTTTTTTTTTTTTATATAAAGTTTTTAGCCAACTATTCACCCTAATACTGTCCTGAACATTTAAATGTTCTCTAAGAATAAGACAAGCTAGAGTGAGACTTAATAAAAGAAAGCCAACAGTAGAATACAAATCTTATGAAAGGGTCTACGGTGGAACAAATTGTCCAAACAGTGATAGTTTATAACAGATTGTATATTTTCTTTCAAGTTTGAACTGTCGATCATCTTTAAGGACTAATATCTTACTACTAAAATACAAAATATAAAACTTATGGTGACTGCTGTAATCATATCATCGGTTTGGCCTCTTACAGTGTGGTTAAACCTTGTTTAATGGGAAGTCATGTTTGCACAGATGGCACTGAGCATTACCATGTCCACAAATAAGATAAGATGGTTTCATGAGTTGTCTTGATTATGTCCCTGTTTTTAGTTTGATGTACTACTTGGCTATTCACAAGTATTTCCTTTGTTTTCATCGAAAGACACACACCCTTTTCTGTTCAGAGTGTTTGTAATGTTATTGGAAAATGTATGAGTGAATTAACATTAATTTGTAATCAAACACGTCATTCACAAGTTACTATGTAGAAACCATGCTTTCAACCAGTTTAAATAAAAGTCGAAAAGTCAACTTTTTTTTTTTTTGTTGTGTGTCTGTGGGTACCAAAATGAGCATGTAGAAAAGCAAGAACAGGAAATGATTGATGCTATGAGAGGAAAAAAAATTGTGGAAAAGCATGGAAAACTTCAAGGCTACAAGGCCATCTGCTGAGATCGTAATGTTCCTGTGTGCACTATACATAACGCCATCAAGAATGTTGCAACTCGTAGCACTGTAGCTAACCTCTCTGGACATGGATAAAAGATTGCAGTGAAGGTTTGTTGACAGTTTGAATGGTGGTTTGCAAATGGATTCCAAACAGATTCAGCTATAACAGAGGAGGTTCACTGATGTTTGGACTACTTTGCTGCTTTTGGCACTCGGGGCTTTAAATGTACGCACGGCATCAGGAAAGCTGAAGACGACCAGTCAATTGTGAAGCACAATGTAGGGCCCAGTGCCAAAAAGCTGGGTGTCTGTTGGAGGTCATGGGCCTTCCAGTAGAACGATGTCGCAAAGCATACTTGATAAAGCACCCATAAGTGGTTCAAGACAAAGCACTGGATTGTTTTGAAGAGTCCAGATCTAATTCACGTAGATCACCTGAGGAGAGGTCTGAAAACAGCAGTTGAGAGAAGGCACCCTGGAAATCTGTGAGACATGGAGCAGATCACAAAAGAAGATGGCAAAAAGGGCTGGAGGTGCAAGAAGTTCATTAATGTCTATAAGAAGTGCTTGATGTATGTTATTCTGTGGGTATCAAACCAAATCTTAAGCTGATGTAAGAATTTTGTCCATACTTTTTTTTTTTTTTTTTTTTTTTTTTTTTTTTTTAAATAATATATAGTGAGCTCAAAGATTGCGGAAACAAAATATAGGTAGTCCTCAAGTTACGACGGAGATGCGCTCTGCCACACCCATTGAAAGACGAAGATATCATACCACTTAGCCTAGCTTGGGTATCTCAGCCTTATGGGTGTCATCCGAATATCCGCGTACACCGTATGCTGTTGCACTGGCCCGTCTGCGATGCCTGCCTGCGAATTTAAAATCATTTCTAAATATTTTACAATTTTTAATGCATTGCCTTCGTCATTGTAACTTGGAAAAATCGTAAGTTGGGCCGTCGTAACTCGGGGAGCAGTGAAATGAATTACCGAAGGCTCTTTTGGAGCTCGATATTTCACCTCTTTTTGCAGTGAACCTAATTATTTTAGAGCAATTTTTGTTATTTGGAAGAAAATGTGCAAGAGTGTCCATATTTCTGGCCATGACTGAAAAATTTGGAGGCAGCTATCTTAGGGTGACCAGACGTCCCCGTTCTTGATGCCCTGTCCCCGGCAGCACTTGTCCCCGGAAATATCCCCGATTTTGGCCGTGCCGCCCCCGCTGGTGTATGGTCCCGGTGGAAGCAACATTTTAACCACGAGCAAACCCCC
>JAQLOM010000038.1:9859131-9874522 GCA_030068315.1 Chrysichthys thysi | reverse complement strand
CCCCCCCCCCCCCCAAGCTAGATCGTCCCGCCAGTGGCAACAGCATAACAACGCGCACCCACCCACCCCCGTCCCCGTTTTAACCGAAATGTCCCCGGTTCGCTTCCCAGAAATCTGGTCACCTTATACTATCTGTAAGGAAAGCCTGCAGACGTTGGAGGGTTAATAGGAAAGGTGTTGGCAATCCTACTATTAATAGGAAAGGTGTTGGCAATCCTACTCCTACAAAAACCTGTAGTTTTTGTTTTTAATTATTTTTATTGATTTTGAGATTGTATACTTGAATTATACATGATCTACAAGTTAGGTGTATAGGAAGCAGTCATTTTTACAAGTAACATGTAGTGTATATAATGTCAACATTTGCTTAAGCTGTGTTGTAGACATCGCTTTTTTTCTCATAATGTGTTGTACACATTGTTTAGTTGGCTGGTGGTATGTTTGTATGTTCCAGTAACTGGTGGGTTGATTAGCTTTTTTCCTCACTTGAAACTAATGTGTGAGTTAAGCTAAGTGGGATGTTTAAAAGTAAAATATTGTTTTGGGCATTATACAGAAAGAAGGAAATGAGAAGTCTTCGAGGAACAGGAATAAAAAAGTGGCCTGTTTGTCACGATCTGTTTTTAGAATTTAGCATAACTGAAGATTAAAGTCTGTGCGATAAATGCCATTACATTGTGTCATGTAGGAGAATTTTTTTTTTTTTTTTTTTTTGAGGAAACTCCTAATCTAATGCCAGTGGAGTTGGATCAGAACACTGACTGGATTCTGTTTTTTAGTAGACTCTGAAACCGAGATTTGACAGTTGATCAGATCTTATAGATTAGACTTCCTTACTGCTGTTTTTCACTCATAATTTATAACATGCATAACCAATAAGCTAATAAAGCTAACTGTGTGTTTGAGAAAAGGCCTAGCACAACACTCTGATTATAAGCTGGGTTTTTTGTTTTCCGCGCTAGGGTCATTTCTGCTTAGCATCAGAAAAATAATTGTAACCTAAGGGATATGGATGAGACGGAGGGGTAGACACGGCATAGAGACAGGACTGGTGCTTTGTGCAGTATCCTGACAGCAGTGTTCAACAGAAGCCATTTTTGGCTGAATGTCAGGAGGTCTGTTTGAACTGTGTGGTGCAGACAAAGAGGGAGCCCAGGCCAATTCTTCAACCCAAATCATTTTCAATCTCAGCACATTCCTGTGTCGGCTGCCAAGAATGCTTGACGTATTTCTTTTTTCCCCATGCCTTGTCTGGAACATTTGGAGCTTCAAGCAAGTTTTTAGGTTTCCTGATGTAAATCTTGGGAACATTTCACCATGTTAAGAGAAACACCTTTTTTTTCAGCCTGTTTTTTGGCCTGTCTATAGGCCAAAACGAAGTGTACGACCTCACCAGTGAAACCCCAGTCTGTTGTGTCAGAAGCATATGCTTCGAACCTGTACACCTGTCCAAATGCACCTTATGATCCTTTCTTTGCTCTCACTTAGCCTGGCATGTCTGAAAGTAAACAGGATTCCACAGTCCCAGACCCAAAATATGAACGATGCAGGAGGAAAGGAGATTGGGTTTGTGGATGATGGCTTACTGGACTCTTCAGGCTTTCTGAGTCCTACCATGTTCAGCAGTGAAGAAAAGACAAGAGGCTTCTTCTAGCTCAGTACACACGTCTCTTATCTTCAAACCAGCTTGCCGGAAGCCTCATATGGCAAATAAGAGACAGACTTACTGGAGGAGACGGCATTACTGGAGGAGTATTGTCTCGTCTGTGTTGATGTGACAAGGTTTTTGTGGGAGGGAAGTTGTCGGGGAAGAAGTATTTGGAGAGCAGTTGACTGGAAGTGCTGACTCATCTCAACAGACTGGGCATAGGAGGGCAAGTGTAATTGTGAGGCTGAGAGAGAACATGAATGTGTGTCAAAAGGATTGTAAGGACTGCTGGAGCTTCCCTGTAGCCTTACAAATGGTTTTCCCCTCCTCTCCCCCCCCACCCCCGCCATCATATTGATTGCATTCTTACTGGCCGGTCTCCAGCTGTCTGTTTGTTTTACGATTGGACTGCAGCGCACTCGTCCGCCTGTCCCTCCCTCACTCTTGCTTCTCTTTTAAAGAGAACACACACTGTGTGGGTGTGAGAGACAAGTCCGCTAAAGCATGGCACGCTGTATATAATGAAGCCAAAAACCCCTCTCTCGCTACAGGCTTGTTTATTTTTCCTCTCTCCAGCTCACCGCAGTATGTCTTGGTCTGTGTCATTTTCTTCACTCCTGGGGGCCCATACCCACACACGTACCCTTGTTGATAAAAACCAAAGAAGTTGAGCCTTGTTCAGATCTGGAATTTTAATAAAAAGTGGCCAGTAGAGACGGTGAGCAGTTCACACTTAGCATTTTCATGTCTCTCGAAGGTATCTCTCGCAAGCACTGGATAAATATAGTCGCTCGTACAGATCTACAATGATCCAGATCACGCAAGGCTACAAACTCGTAGGCTGTTCTATTGTTACTACTACAGAGTTTTTTTTCATCTTTAAATAACCCATTGAAGCTCCTTCTCAAATGTCAGTTATTATGAATCTCTTAAATATCATCTTGAGCTGTAGAGGCTTACAGCTATAAAAGTCTTAGAGTGGTCTAAATATGTGTGATGAGTGCTCCTGTGACGTAGCTGTGCATTTTGTTTTCCGGGAGCTTGTCCAACAGGTAGTTCTGTTTCAAGTGAGATTGGCCAACTGGCCAATTAATATACTTAACCTCTCTCACTTTAGTAGTCCTGTCCAGCAGGTTGTTTCCTTTAACAGGGCTGTCGGATAGCTCAAAAGCTCAATGTTATAATCTAAATGTGTTTCCTAGGAATTGAACTCTAGAAACACTTGTTAAATTTCTCATGTAACCCACCCACAGCTCAAAGCTACACTTCACTTGGCTACATTATATGGCCAAAAGTTTGTGCACGCATGATCGTCACACCCATATGTGCTTGCTGGACATCCCATTCCATATTTATTCTCCCTTGCTGTTATAATAGGCTCAACGCTTCTGAGAAGGCTTTCCAGTGGACTGTGGAGCGTGGCTGTGGGGATTTGTCCACATTCAGCCACAAGCATTACTGAGATCAAGTACTGATGTTGAATGAGGAGACCTGGGGTGCGGTCAGCATTTCGTGTTATCTCAAAGTTGTTCGTTGAGGTAAGGTCTCTGCAGGATACTTGGTTTGCTGAGGGTAGTGTGGAAGAACTCGTGTCTTAATGGAGCTCAGTTCATGCACCGGGGTATTGTCATGCTGGAACATGTTCCAGTGAAAGGAAATTATAATGCTACAGCATAGAAAGACACCCTATATAACTTTGTGCTTCCAACTTTGTGGCAACAGATTGAAGGACAGATATGGACGTGATGCTCAGGTGTCCACAAATTTTTGGCCTTGTGTGTCTGTTTAGGCTTGAAATTTTGACATTTGCTTATAGTGTTCTCCCTGTGTGCAAGATTTGCTAAAGTAGGATACAGCTAAATGGGGAGAGCTGATCAGCATTAGTTGAGTATCCAGCTAACCTTTTTAGGTGAATGAATAATCTTGAAGTTAAGCTAACAAATATTTTGTGTTTTTTTTTTTTTTTTTTTTTTTTTTTTTTCTTTCTCCCCCCCTCTTTAAATGCATATGCTTGCCTGGTGTAGATATAGGCCACTGTAGTCCTCTTCTAATAGTATGCTGTCTTAGTTGAGGGTGTGCAGTGTTGGAAGCATTTTCAATATCAGAAACTCTGGATTTCCTGAGGGTAATAGTGTAGGTATGCCTCAAATAGGTTTTGAGACTTGGTTACTGTAGTCATATTCACCATAAGCACATCTTGTTCCTGAGAAGCCTTCCTAAAGAGTAGTGCTTCTGTGTGCAGATTGATCACTGGCATCCAGGAAATCAAAGCATCTCTAAAACCCACAAGTGACGGTAGAAAATGTGTCACTGCTTTGATATTTTAATCCAGATCTGTTTCCTGGATTGAAATTTCATGCTGAGCAGTAGATTTCCTTTATAACCCAGGTGCATTCCTGTAATTGTGTACCGTATTTTCTGGACTATAGAGCGCACCGGAATATACGCCGCAACCACTAAATTTTAGAAGAAAAATATATTTTTCCATATATTAGCCGCACTGGACTATAAGCCGTAGATAAATACTGTGGCGGAGGCGGACTCACTCCATAGTTGGATGACCACACTACAGCGGAGACAACTTCCAGCAGTTAGGAGAATCTCCTAGCAACAGCTAAGAGACAGCTCTTTATCACCCTCTGGCTGAGGATTGAGGACTAACAGCTCATCCGTATACAATCAGAGGAAGAACAGACTTGCACACAATCACCCGGCCACGCAAACCACACATGGCCGAACCGGCCGCATGTCACCCGTGTGAAACAGCACCCAGGAGACGGTGAAGTCTCACACACACACACACACACACACACACACACACACACACACACACACACACACACACAAAACACTCCAAATATCCCCCAATTAACAATAGCACAACATGGGACAAATTCTGACAGTCTAACAAACACTGAACACAGTTAAAACACAATAAAAACACACAACTTCACCACTATGCAAACTATGCACCCCGGAGCATGATGGGAAATCCTGCCCACACACGATCGAACAAAAACAGAAAAGTCATGTTTTTATTCATCCTTCTCGTGTTTAAACGGTGCCTGTAACACGACAGTTATGAATAGTTGTGACCGTAAAGTGCATGGCCGCCAGGTAGCGCCAAGACACTGTTTACACAAGCCCAGTCTAGCTTACCGCTGGAGACACCGGACGCCGCATTTTCCGGGAGATTAAACTATATGTGTACTGATTAGGGAAATTCATCACCGGGGTAATGCTATTGACTGTCCTTGAACACATAATCAACAAAAATACTGGAAAAACCAGATACCCAGCCAATCGGAGTGGTTTTGTGAGGGTGCGATTGCACAACCAGAAAGTACTGTAGTGACGCTTCCGGGTGTGGGTGGGGTTTCCCATCATACACCGGGGTGCACCGTCTGCATATTCCGCATTATTGTCAAAGTTATGTGTTTATTATGTGTGCTTACCCTTGTAGACTGTGCTAGAGTTATGTGTTGTGCTGTATCATTTGGGGAATATTTGGGAGTGTTTTGCGGTATGTCTTGTGAATCCACCGTCCCCGAGACGCCAGCTCACCCGGGGGACGCGCGGCCAGCTCGGCCATGTGTGTTGAGTGTATGAGTGTGTGTGAATGATTAGCGTGCAAGTCCGTTCCTCCCCCGGGCTGCACATAGATGTAGCTCTCTTAAGAGCTATGCTGTCTTTGTAGCCTCAGGGTAATGTCTCCTAAGCTGTTGCTAGAAGATTTTTCTCAAGAGCTCCTTTGTTGTGAGTATCCGGCGACGGAGGGAGCCTGCCTTCACCACACTACGAAACAGAGTCGTGGGGGCAGACTAGCTGTGCAGATTAACATACATATGCACGTACCTACTGATGGCAGTTAGTGAAGAAAAATCCATACATAAGTCGCATTGGTGTATAAGCCGCAGGGTTTAAAGCGTGGGAAAAAAGTAGCGGCTTATAGTCCGGAAAATACAGTATATACAAACTACATTTAAATCGAGGATTCAGAATTAAATTGCACATCATGATGTGCCAACATCTTTAACACACTGTCAGTTTCTGGGGAGTTTATATGTGTGAGAGATGTCTGAAATGCTTCAAGTGTAGTTGCACGTGAGGCCAAGTACGCTTTTTTTTTTTTTTTTTTGGTGATTTTATTTTATTTATTTATTTTTAAAATGAATGAGGCATTTGTAGAGGGGTGTCTGCTTCTCTGAAAGCATGCAAGCTTCCCAAAGTACCATTTACCTGTGATTTTAAAATTGTATGTAAAATAGTGCGTGGTGTGTAGAAATCAACTCTGCTTAACTGCGAATAGTTTTAGCTTCCTATTTCTTTTTCTTTTTCTTATTGAAATGAATTAAAACCTCTCCGGGATGGAAAACTCATAAAATTATGAGTGAGCCTAATGGGCAAGTTTACCTCCAGTGTGCTTGCCAGGAAGTCTAATTAACTGGGCCAAACCTGGCACATGTAATTTAAATTCAAAACTAAAATGAGTTAATTGTGAATATTAATACAGACTATGAAAATTAAGCATGTACTTGAATCCCTGTGAGAGGCTACTTTATGTAACCATTGTCTTGATCCTCTATTGAGCTCTCTGATGAAGCATTGTGTTTGTACCCTCAATTCTATACAAATAAATAAATAAATCAAGTAAAACGTCAGGAAGTCTTCGCTCATCAACACAAGTGTTCTCCAGTCAAAGATGGCTATTACTTGCAGGTACCTCTTCTTATGGAACCAAAAGCCCAGAGGGTGGAGTCAGACCTGAGCTAGCCCCTTCTAACTTGATGATGGAAACAACTTTGTATGTTTCAGAGTGGATAAACATGTTCTTCCATGTTGTACCACATATGAATTATAATATAATATAATGTAATGTAATATAATATAATATAATATAAAATCTCACTCACTTGTTCATCTTCTGCTGCTTAATCCTGATTCAGGGTCGTGGGGTGCACCTGGACCATGAAGGCAGGGTACAACCTGGGCATGTTGCCAATCCACCACAGGGCCAACACACAGAGACAGACACTCACATTCACACCTATGGGCAATTTAGTGTAGCCAGTTAGCCTAATCCCCTCTGTACATGACTTTGGACTGTGGGAGGAAACCGGAGTACCCAGAGGGCCATGCAAACTCCACGGGTCGATCCCGGAGATCGAATCAAGAACCTACTTGCTGTGAGGCAAATATAGTCGGTCTTTGATTGTCTATCACTCATATAATTTCTAATAGTTTATGTGT
Organism: Chrysichthys thysi; assembly: GCA_030068315.1. Lineage (NCBI taxonomy): Eukaryota > Metazoa > Chordata > Actinopteri > Siluriformes > Claroteidae > Chrysichthys > Chrysichthys thysi. The sequence goes on along the minus strand of JAQLOM010000038.1, from coordinate 9,867,624 downwards.
AACTAGCGTGAAATAATGGGAGAAATACGACAAAATTTGAAGAAAGAAAGACCTCCCTGTGTGATTCCCAGATCTCAAGGCAATGGGCTTTTTTTTTTTTTTTTTTAAATAAATGGGGGTACCTCAAAGATGAGGTTTATGCAGCAAAACCAGCAAGTCAGTGAGTTGAAAGAGGAAATTGAAAGACAGTGTCTCGCAATTCCAAATGAAATGTTTTAATTACATTCTTGAATCCATTGGTCCACATTATCAGCTGTGTCTGGAAAATGGTGATCTTCAGTTTGAACATCTGCGAAAGTGCAGGAATGTATAGTCTAGACTAGGGGGTGAAGACTAAACTTTTCTTTAATTTAATTTAATTTTCTTTAATTTGAAGCATTAAATTATTTGTATCCATGTATGCTGCATTTGTCATTTAGAGTGTGAGTATATTATTTAGAACACCTTGTATATTTAATATATGGCCAAAGGTTTGTGGACACCTGCTCGTCACACCTCTATGTGCTTCTTCCCCAAACTGTTGCCACAAAGTTGGAAGCACAGCATTATCTAGGATGTCTTTGTATGCTGGAGCATTACAGTTTCCCTTCACTGGAACTAAGAGGCCCACACGTATTCCAGCATGACGATGCCCCTGTGCTGTAAGTGAGCTCCATTAAGACATGAGTTTCCAAGTTTGGTCTGGAAGAACTTGAGTATCCTGACCTAAGACTGACTGAACACATTTGGGGTCAACTGGAACAGTGACTGCACTCCAGGTTACTGATCTCTCCACCCTGGCTCTTGTAATTTTCATGTAAGAGCTTACTGTTTTAGTGTAATTGTTGGTGTTAACCCTTTCTTTCTTTCTTTTTTAAAATGAAGTCATAAAATAAAACGTTTAGGCGCACAGTTTTAAGGTTTCTGGCAGACACCTCAGAGTTTGTCTGTTGGAAGTACTCATGCTCACCAAAGCACATTGGTTAGAAATGTAAAGTATGCTACACATCTACTGCTGTATGTATGACTGTTAATTAAAAAATTCTAACAAACTCCTGATTTACTGTGTGTTGCAAGCAGTGTGTTTGTCACCTTGCTGCCGTGTGGCCGCATATGCTGCTGTTTACTTAACCTTCTCAGTCTCCCCGTTTCACTTCACTTCAATTTATGTGCGTAAGAGCATGTCTGAGCCATGGAGGGGCACACTGCAAGTTTCATGTTTGAAAGATGATGTTTACCAAATAAGTACTTATTTAGTGTAAACTTGTGTAAATTGGTAATGGGTCATGATTTAAAATTACGTTGATTTATTTTCTGATTAAATGTACATCACTGATGTATATGTGAGCTGGCTTTTGTTAGTCCGTCTTTATGGATGAATCTCAAGTGCTGCTTTGTTGGGTAGTTTAAAGCTATAATCTTGTTAACTTTACTCCATTCATCCATAACATTAAATTCAAATGCCTAATATTGCGTGTGTCCCCTTTGTGCTGCAGAACAGCTCTGCCTCATTGAGGTATGCACTCTACAAGTCCCCTGAAGGTGTGCTTTGGTATCTGGCACCAAGACACTAGCCGAAGATCCTTTTAAGACCTCTAAATTACAAGGTGGGACCTCCTGTAGATCGGACTTGTTTGTCCAACATGTCCCACAGATGCTTGGTCTGATCGAGACTTGGTGATTTTGAGGCCAGGTCAACACGACACTCTTTGTCATGTTCCTCAGACCATTCCTGAACAGTTGCAGTGTGGCAGGGCACATTATCCTGCGGAAAGAGGCAACTGTCATTAGGGAATATCATTGCATTGAAGGGGTGCACTTGGTCTGCAACAACATCGACGTAGGCCGTACATGTCAAAGTAACATCCACATGAAAGCCAGGACCCAAGGTTTCCCAGCAAAACATTGTCCAGTGCTACACATAGCTTCCACCAGCTTGACTTCTGCCCATAGTGCATCCTTGTATCAGGTAAGTGATGGACCAAATCGGCTAGCTTTTTCTTCCCACATGCATTAATAGGCTGTGGGCGTCCATGACCCTGCCCCCGGTTTACTGGTTGTCCTACCTTGGACCATGGAGCACTTTTGGTAGGTACTAACCACTGCATAGTGGGCACCCCCCCAAGTCACTCAGATCCTTATACTCTTTCTGTCTGAAATATTGCAATTAAATGTGTAAATGTTTATAGACATGTTTCTTACAGACTCATCAGTCACTCATGTCTACTCTTTAGAACCATGATCGCTATAGGCAGGATCTGAGTTATGAGCTCTTCCAAGTAAGTGTGAGTAACTCCAATAAGCCCGAGGACTTATTGGAGCAGGTGACAACACTTTCTGAGAAGCTCCGTTTTCCATGTGGGTCTGTGTCATCTGTCTGTATGATGAACCAGAATCATGCTGTAGCTTTGCTTTGGTCTCACACACACACGTACACGCGCACACACAGAGGAATGTGCCTGAAATCATGCTCATTGTCTTGCTGTAGTGCAAATGGGGGGGAGTGGGGGGGTTCTCAAGACAGTACTCTTTGTCTACATCGTGTCCGGTCCAGACAAGAAAGATCCTTGCCTCATGAGAGAGATGTAGACCCTCTCTCATTTCAAGCCCCCCCCCCGGTGCCTCTACTCTCACGTACATTATGACCTATTGTCTTAGTAGGATGATCTGTGCAGTATTTTAGGTTCAGGAGATTGGAGCTGAAATGAAAACTGTCGTATTAGTCTCAGAACTAAATAAATAAGACCTTATGTTTGACCAGGAGGGTCTCTGTGCCTTCCTGCTCTATAATTAAGTAACAAGGTGTCAGTTGTGAGAAGCCAGCAAGAGATCATGTTCTTGTTCTCTCATCCTTACATTTGTCTACTCTACGTATGCACACACAGATCAGCATTATTGTCCCAGGTGTGCGTGTGTGCGTGTACACCTGTCATACAGCTGTCAGGATAATTCAGCCTGCACTCCCCTGTCTCTCTACAAAAGACACAGGGACCCTTTTCTTTTCTCTCCAGCTGCTTTTAGCTGTTTCAGCTAAATCCTGCCACGTGTTCCAAGGTCATGGGGTCTACCGTACTGACACACGCAGGCTGTTTTTACAGTATCTAGGTGTACCCTGTACTGTTGGGGTGAAATTTTTGAATTTCCAATCAATGTCCGGATCATGCAAATGATATTCAAAATGTTTAATGTAAAATGTATGGTTTTTCTGCCACACTTTATCGTAACACGTAGGTTTCATTCACCTGGAGTTTTTGATTGGATATCTGAGTGTGTCTGGTGTTCCTAGCTGATTGTGGTTTGCATGGTTCGTGCTGTATTATTTTATTACAGTTGACAGAGTCATATAACGCCCATGTAATATCTTTTTTTTTATAAGGCTGTCTATTCTATTGCTTTAACATTTGTCCTCTCAGATTATAAAAGTGATAATACTTATGCAACTGCTTTGCTTATTAGCTGCCCTGACTTTTGGTTTAAGGTCTCAGGATGCAAAGCTTTAAGTTTGGTACATTTTAAACCTGTGTAGCTAAATACTTTTAGCCAATATGATGAATGTACTGGTGTCTAAGTTGCGTCGTCACTTTCTCGCTCTGGCACCCATGTTTCGCAAGTACAGAATTGCCAGCGCTGACATGAAAGCTAAAATGAATATAATGGCATTCAAAGCGTTCCCATGATGTCACAGTTGCTGGCTCACCTCAGGAAACTTGTTTCTCGGACTGTACCATGGTAGCGTTAATGTCTGTGTTATGAATATATAATAACGTCGGCATCTCTGTCAGGTGTTCAAAATGTTTTACATTTGCACCTTGGGCGCATGTCCGCGTAATGAGACAGTTCGGTAATATTTTCTTGACCTTATTTGTGGCCACTTTCCCCCCAACTTTTCGATCATTCAGCTATAAATGTTGAATATTTCTTATCATTTCTCATCTGTCATGCTATGCATTTATAGGGAGTACCTATTGAACGATACAGTGATTTCTGTTCACTGTCGAAATGTGACGGGTACATGATACTTTACAATTATTTGTGTTGTGTCGAACGTCCTTGTGTGGTGGGGCATGTTTTCAGCTGTTTGTGTGGCAGGTCCTCCCAGAGAACCTGGCTACAGAAGTGAAGGCGTGGACATGCCAATACAGTAACCTACAGGAATACAAAAGCTAACATTAGCGCCTCACCAACACCGTGTGTTTGAGCTGGCAGACTAACTTGTTTGGCTTGATGTGTCAGCATGTGATTGTCATGTGTGTGTGTTTGTGTGTGTGTGTGTGTGTGTGTGTGGAGAAAGGAACCTGATCACTGACTTTTGATCTGATCTGATTCTTTGACAAATGTCGTTGCAGCCTTCCTGCTCCTGTACTGTTCAGCTCTGAGTCTGTCACAAAGTGTGTTATTAGCCCTGTGATCTCTGTGACGTGTTCGATTGTTCAGAGGAATGTCCATTAGATTGTACAATGATCTGTTTCCCTCCCAACAAATAGAAAGGTGCATGTTTGTTTGTTTTTTCCATACATTTCAATGAAGGGAAAATAAACAGTGTAGCAGAGTTTTAAGCAAGGTACAGAGCCAGGGGTAAAACAAGTGATGTTTATTGGTTTAGGCAGATTCTTATATTACAGTTGGGGCACTGGTAGCCTAGTGGTCAGGAAGGTTGTGGGTTCAAGGCCCAGTACCAACAAGTTACACTGAGGTACCCTGAGTAAGGTACTGTCCTGTCCCCAAGCACTGTTCCCCGGCCGCTGCGCTGTTCGGCTGCCCCCTGCTTCACCTGGTGAACGGGTTAAATGCAGAGAAGTAATTTCACTGTGTCACGCTATGCTGTGCTGTGCTGTGTTTCATGTGTGATAATCAATTCTCCTTCTTTCTTCAGTTGCAGATTTTTGACCCATTATGTAATACTGTTTTTGTTTTTTAAAGTGTATGTATATGCCTACTGACAAATTGGTAATTATGCAAGAATAGACAGTGGAGTATGATTTTAGCTATCGTGCATGGGGAAGGACAAGGTCATCAAGTAGCTTGGGTTATTAGATTATAAGACACAAATATTTCAAAACTTATACGCTCATAGCCTTTATGTTCCTTGTGTTTGAATTAAAATTGCAGTTCGAGAGATTTTTCATTCCTCCCCCTCCAAATGCTGGCCTTAGAGAATGCTGAGTAGGCATCTGCTTGAAAGAAGCCATTCTCTTCACCTCACTTTGTCTCTCACAGTTCGGCTGTTTCTCCATCTGGCTCTTTTGCAGGGCGTTACGAGGCCAAGCTGGAATACAATAGTGCCCCCTAGTGTATCAGTGGGTAATTTTCCCCTCAATATAAAGACGCTTACTAATAACCGTAGTCCACTTCATTGCTGGAATTTCATGACAATTACTCACTTTCATATTTTGGTTTCACAGAAAGAAATTTTATAGAGTGCTGTTTTGGTACTGTAAGTGCACTGGCATGAGCCATAATTCTTGTTATTCATGAACTGTAATTCATGTTTGTGTGTTTAGGAGCAGATCCATGTACCTGTTTACCACCCCACTCCGAGTCAGACCCGGTTGGCGACACAGCTGACTGAAGAAGAGCAAGTGCGCATCGCACAGAGGATCGGACTCATTCAGCACCTGCCTAAGGGGGTTTTTGACCCCGGCAGTGATGGCACCGAGAAGAAGATACGAGAGTAAGTAGTCAGTAGCTGCTGCTTTTTTTTTGGGGGGGGGGTGTTCTCATGAAAAGGAATGGTGTTTTTTATGATGCACCAGTTAGCTAAGACCTAGATATTTTTACTCCCATTGTGACCTTTTTGTGTTCATTTGTTTATTCTGCATGAGAAAATAGGAGGGGAAATCATTTTAGACTCTTAACACTTTTAGTTTGGTATAAGACTTGTGAAATGGGCAGATGCTGAGTTAACTGTGTTTCCTGCTTTCTGTGTAGGTGTGTGATCTGCATGCTGGATTTTGTTTATGGGGATCCGATCCGGTTCCTGCCTTGCATGCACATCTACCACATGGAGTGCATCGATGACTGGCTGATGCGCTCCTTTACCTGCCCCTCCTGTATGGAGCCTGTGGATGCTGCACTTCTATCCTCCTATGAAACCAACTGAACTTAATCACCCATTCGCGTGCGCACACACACTCATATACTCATACACACATATGCACACACGCACGCACCCACCCACATACTCCTACACGCATGCGCGCACACACACACACACACACACTCTCCCTGCTCTTATGTTTTTGGAATTATCCCACCTATAGGCAGGGGATAAGTTCGAGCTATTTCTCATAGCACTATGGGACAGTACAGGAGCGCTCTCCTGGGTTGTCCTGCTGGACAGGGAAACCTGCAGGAGCCGCACGAGTGAGACTCTTTATGACATCCTGACAACCCAGACCATTCTGCTGTGCCACCCCATACACTGGAAAGCAGAAAACAGTTTTAAAAAGTCTTGAAAGAGACAGAAGGGGAAAATGCAATTTGTCTCGTCATCCCCCTTTTCTCAGTGTGTAATGCATTGGGGTGTGACTCTCCTTTTTTTTTTTTTTTTTTTTTTTTTTTTTTTTTTTTTTTTTTTTTTTCTTTCTCTTTTTCTTCCTTTTCCTGTAAGGGCTTGTCAGAATTTCAGCTGAGAAGAAAAAAGATGAAACGTGCTTGCACCTAAATTAGAAATAGTGAAATTTGCACTTCTCAGAGACATCTCTTCCCACAGAGCGCCTTGTTCTACATGTAGGGGCGTGTACATCTCCTTGAACTCCATTCCATTTAGCTCCCAGCCTCTAGGTTTACTGTATCGTGTACCAACCATATCCAATTGCTGCGGGACATGCTTTGGTGGATGCTGGGATGTAGAACCTTTAGGCAGTAAATTTGTCCTTTTGTTGACTTGGGGTATAACATGCAGTGCAGTCCAACTAACTTGACTGTGACTCTTTTTGTGTTTTGGCACATGTGTACGAATTGAAATTTGCTGAGATTTTAACGTAAAAACTTCCAGTTCTAGTTTGAGGGGATGTATAGTATACATACCATCCGTACTGGCTCAGACTTGTAGGAATTCTAGTCTTTTTTTTTATTGCTAGTTGTTTTAGGGGAACAGGTTGCAGCTTAGCCTGTGTCTATGCTAATCCATTTTAATTTTAATTCTCATCACTTTTTCTATGTTTACACCTGACATCCATACAACCCCAGAGTTTTCAAGCCCATAAAGCACCACTGGCCCTGTTTTAACTTGAGCGGTCAGAGACTGAGGTGCTTTGGAAATGATGCTGCAGACACCCACGTTCACTTCCTGACTGGCTCGTTATCCTTTCTTGATTTGTCACATTCCTATCACATGACCCTTTTCTAGAAATCAATCTTCTACTACCAGTGGTGAATGGGGCATGGATAGCAAATTACAAGCGTTGTTAATCTTGTTGTTTTTGCTACCAGCTGTTGTGTAGATAAACTCTGCATTTTATAACGCTGCAACTGCTTTCATTTGAGTGATCTGCAACTAAGCAACCAACTGATTATTTATGTGTGTTTATACGGGCACATGCGTGCCCAGTGTACATGGATGGTCAAGTGCCGTGTGTTTTGAGGCGATCTAGTATGGATGGAGTTCATGTCTGAGAGAGTGAAAACACTCATCTGGGTGTAGGTTGTTCTCATTTTAAAACACACAGGTTTAAAATTAAAACATAATAACGTAGACATAAAAGTTTGTAAAAACACCAGTAGGGCAGGGCTCTGCAATTATGTTTGGTGACAGAAGTTTTATTCACATTGAGAATGCACCGTTCTATTGTTTCAGGGCTGCACCAAGTAGCCTGTCATTTCACAGGATTTAAACACAGTGTAAACAATACCTATCTGAACAACCTTATTGTTGTTTTAAGAGTGAATAAATTTCAGTGCACTATGCATTTGCTATTGTGGTTCACAACATGTCCAGTAGGTGGGAACATTGCATTATGGTGGGCCTGTCAGTGACAGAGTGGACACAGAACGGAAATGCGTTAAAATCTATGTATATGCTGCGTATATTCATACAGTGCTTTTCGTGACTTTATTTGTGCCTCATTGTTTTTGTTCCTTGCTTCTGGGCTCCTTCCTCTGAGGAACTGAGGAAAGGGTGCAAAAAAGGAAACGAGGACAGGAGAAGTGATGAACAAGCATATTTGCCCAATGAGACTCTCTTGCTCACTGAAATATAACGGAACCCATTGATTTCATCTGTCGATTGTGTTCAGATAATTATAAACAATAGGGATCACATTTCAAATTAATCTTTGTTAAAACAATATTCCGCAGTACGTCATACATCTTAACATTGACATCTTGATCTTAACGTGATTTTCATTGTTTGAACATGTATTTGCATGTGAAATTTAAATGCTTATTCCTTTGTACACATGACTGAGTGATCAGAATGGAGAAGTGACTTTTAATTGGTTGTTTTGGACAGCTAACATGCTATGTTTGGCATGTGTAATCCTCTGCCCCTGTTTCCTTTTTGTATGCCTCTAT
>JAQLOM010000038.1:9790391-9802786 GCA_030068315.1 Chrysichthys thysi | reverse complement strand
GTGTGTGTGTGTGTGTGTGTGTGTGTGTGTGTGTGTGTGTGTATTTGTGTGTGTGTGTGTGTGTGTGTGTGTGCGTGTTCGTGTGCGTGCGCGTGCATACATGTGTGTGCGTGGCCTGATTTGTGAGTGGAAAATGTATGCTTGTGTACACACACACACACACACACACATATATATATATATATATATATATATACATACACACACACACACGTGTATATATATGGATTTCCTGTTTGTCTTATAAGACTTCCTGTAATGCTATATGTTCCTGGGTTCCTGGTAGAACAACGACAACATGCTTTATCTATATATAGATTTAGTTTTTGTATCCCTTTGTTTGGATATATGGATACGCAACAGGGTATTGAGTGTGCATGTTTAATTTTTATGGCGTGCACACACGCTGCCCTGCTGAAATAAAGAAAATAGGAAGAAACCTATAATGTCCAGTAAGTGATACAACACAGTGCAGTTTTGCTTTTCTCATTTAGGGGGCAGTAAAAGACAAGAGGCTATGACATTTAAATGTGTGTTTTTTCATACATGGATATATTATTGAACATTTATGCCCGTCTGAATAGATAGATTCAAAACCTACGGATTGAACACACAGTGTATAATTGGTTAATTATCTGCTGTGGTGAAGAATTTTTTTTTTCTGGTGCTATAAAAATGTGCCCATGTTCAACCTAAATCCCTGGGGTTGCATCCAGTGTGAAAACGGAGAACTTCTTGATGGCAGCTGAAATGTCTTTATCTAGGAGATCACACAGTATTTATGAGATAATGTTGGCCTTTTTCTTTTTTCTTCTTCTCGTTTTTCCCTCCAATGCATGGCGCGCACGCAACCCCCCCCCCCCCCCCTATTTATTTTTTTTGCTGAAGAGTGTATTTTGACATTTAAAATGAAATGTCAGTGCAACTAGAATTTAATAGGTCTGGCTCTTTTCTCCTATGCTTTAATCAAAACTCTTTGTGGCCAGCAGAAAAATGCTTTAGGACATGATACAAATGTCACCTGCTCGGAATATCTCATTCAGATATCTCTTTAATTTAAGAGTCGGTGGAAAATAAATAATCGTAGATTTGTTTGTTTATCCATGCTTGTGTATATATAGATAGAGAAGAGAGTGGAAAGAGATTTTCCCATTTAGTTTTGTAATGTGTTTTTATATTGAATGCTCCCGTCTAGTAAAAGAGGGGGAACGCCTTGCTCATGAATAGCTAATGACACTGGTGTTTGTGAATATACCAGGAGCAGTGGGCAAATGGCTTTCACTTTCAATTTAATTTTAATTCACCCAGCCTTTGGAAAATTCCTCTCAGCTGGCCAATATGCCATCCGCTATGTTATTCCGTGCCTGACCGTAGTTTGATTTTGCTTTTTCAGTATGTTTTTTGCAATCTGATACACCTGCATCCATGTTAAAACCCTAAATCAAACACTAATAAGCAGCTTTTATGTGGATCGTTATTGTGATAGGACAGCCTGTGCAAGAGGAAGCAGAGGCAATATTGACAGTGGGCTTGTGCTCATAACGAGAGGTCTAGGGAAGTGAGCAGTAAAATGGCAGAGCCCCATAGAGGATTCGTGTTCGTGCACGGCTAAACTCCTCTCAGCCAGGACCTCTGCTTTGGCATTAGTTTCTTCTTTCTCCTGGGCTGAGATGCCCTCTGACCCCAAACGCTTCATTACAGCCGAGCGCGGGTGTTCACTGCTGCCTGCCGGTCAGGCCTGGGCAGCCAAATCCCTGTAGCCCTCTGGTCAAACACAGATATTACACTCTGTAATAACACTGGCCAACCTGGCTGACCTCTGCTCACTTCATAAAGCATTGCTCACAGCCCAGTGTGTGGGCTCCTGGTTGTTTAAGTGTCTGTAGTGGGTCTGGTATTAACTTGAGATGCTGCACTCAATTTTAGAACTTATTGTGTATGTAACTGGCCAAAGCACTCATGACTCACGCCTTTGCTCTTATACACTTTAACTTATAAATTAGCATAAAAAGGCAGTCCTCGTTCATGTCTCTATGGTGAAACCGATAATGTATATATTTTTTTTTTCCTCTGTCAGCACTGAGATATAGCTTTAATGCCCTACTAAAATGCAGCCACACCCCAGATTCCAGTTCATATACTTTGTTTTTCCAGCCATGATATGATGTGATCATAGTTTTCTGCCTCCATTGACACAAGTATGTGTCCTGGCTAAGGTTCCATGTCCACTTTGTGTGCCTGCATTGGGATTTGGTCATGTGCAACATGGGATTTCCAACACAATGGCCAGTTTGCTCTGCTTCTACAGCGGGTTCTCTGGGGGAATGCAGGCAAATCTGCGCTAGTCCATATCCAAGTGACACACGCTTTGATCACCTTTGCCTGCTGCTCATCAGACTGGCATTGGGTTTTAAACCAACAGTGGCATTTGGGGCGAGAGCAGACACGAACTGTTTAAAAGCACGCAATGTTATTAAGTGCAGATACACGCCAAAGAGCAATACTGTCCATTTTAGATTGGGTTGTTGGCTTCAAGTATTTAACAAAGTATCCACGGAATGCTGGTCTTCCATCTCATTTCTCACTTTTGCAAACCATGCCTCACTGTCAGGTGTGACCTACTTTTTGCTGCTTATGCAATTCTTTGCTTAGAAATGTGCACAATCCAGGCTAAAAATGTTTAACCAATTTTTCACATTATTTGTTTGTGCTCACTGTTTTCAGGTTAAAAGGAACATCTCTGATTTGACAAATATCCCAGTACGACATCAGCAGTGGGATGGTTGGCCTGCTTCAGCCTTAGACGACTCGGTAGGTCTTTATTTTTCTTTTAATCTTGTGACAAGTACATGTAAACTTTGTGAGCATAACTAGCATCCAAACACATGGTTTGATCCATTTTATTTACTTAAAGATGTCTAAAATTTAAAAAATAATAATTTTGTCTTGTATTTTTAACTGTGTATTTTGCTTTGGGCATCTTTCAATAGGTGACTAATTAAGATGTCACAGATCTTCTCCCCTCTTGTTGTCCTCTGCTTGTGGACATTTAAGCTCATGTAGTAGAGTGTCACTGACCTTTCCCACCCCAGGCACTGCTCCCTGCCTTTCAGATTCACACAATCCCACTGATCAGAAGATGCCTTAACATTACATTCGGCAAAGCCAGGGCAATCAGCTACATAACACCATGAGAACATTTTCCTCATTAAACGTGCCCATTAATGTGTAACAGAAAAAATTTTCTTTTGTGTGTGTGTGTGTGTGTGTGTGTGTGTGTGTGTGTGTGTGTGTGTGTGTGTGTGTGTGTGTGTGTGTGTGAATTGGTCATCTACTAACAAAAAGCACAGCAGAAATCAGGTCATTTAGTGTACACCCTCTTACCACAGAAGCTGCCCACTTCAACCTGGCCCCTTCAGGGCCTGAAGTGCCCTCAGTCAAGGCCTGAAGCCACAAGCTTGGCTTGTGTGAAGAGGCCTGCCACTCATGAATACTATTTAGGCCACATTAAACCGTTAATACCGGCTCTGTTTGGTAAGTGGTTATGTGTGGCAGGCTCGTGCTTGGCCACATCTCTGGTTCACCTTGCACCACACTGAGTAGGAGAAGATATTAAAAACGTTGGCCTTAATAATAGCCAAGGCTCATATTGAAATAGCCGGCCATGTATTAAAATGAAAAGCTCCTGTGTGGCAGACAGGCTGTTTCTGTGCATATCTCATTAACCCAGTCTCATCTCCCAGGATTTACACCAATACACTGCACAGCCGTGGCTTAGAATTACATTTACTAGAAGCCTGAATCAATGGTTGCTTGCTTTCATTGTCTATTGCTTGTTCTCTAGCTTTCTCACTTTATTCATTACTTTACTTTTGCTTATATAGGAGATAAATTGGAGGGGAAAATGTATGGATGGTCAGTTAATTAGTTGGAATTGTCCTTCCTCGAATTTATACATAAGATTTGTTCTTTTGTATTATTATTGTTGTTGTTGTTGTTGTTGTTGTTGTATCAAGTTAAACCTAGTTATTTGCTAGTTGTTTTTTTTATTATTTTGTTTATAGCTAAATATATTTTAAAAATTTCATTTGATTTTACCTATGTTTTTCTGGGAGTAAGAAAAATCTGCACTCGCACCATTTAGCGTCTGTTTATCTGCTCAGCAAATATTTACTTGCTAGAAGGCTTGATTGAACTCATTTGGTCTGTTTATTCACTTGCATTATTAATTTTGAGCTGTAGTTGATACTTAGAAAAATAGAAAAGGATGAAAACATAGAAGAATGGGTTTATCAAGATAGCAAACTAAAAAAAGCCTCTATTACGCATGGTACTAAATGATATGGGGCATTTCGTCCTTCAGGAATCCAGTCCATTAGCCTGTTGTCATTAAACATTCATTTGTAGATTGTTTGAAATGTATCAGCAGATGCTAGATATGTAATAGGAGATTGATGTTACAAACATTTCTTTTGGCAGTGCGCTCTGGCATCGGTTCAACTGCCCAGTGCATTGGTGTAGAAAGATAACTTGTTACTGCACCGCTGTTTGAGCTGAGAACCACAAAGTAGATCATGGGTTGACTTTTCGATCCAGCATTACTGAGCATCGAGTCACACTGATAATTTGTGTTCTTAAGACAAAATGGTCCCAGGCAAGAAATTTTGAACCAAAAAAGGGTTTGTAGGTTAAGCTGTTGTTTTTTTTTTCCTTATAACCTTTTCTGGAAGATTAGCAATGATGAACACTTTTTAGGAGACTGTTAGCTTTCATTTTCAAATCGAAGTGTAACGTGATCCAGGGTTATGACATTGTCTGAGATCATGCCACAGCTCGCCTCTGACTTCCTTGCTGATCACTTCTGACCGGCAGCCTTATGAAACACCTGAGGGAATGATTGACAGCCTTTGGTACATCCTTATTAGAGTACTTTCCACCATAATTGCTGACATTTATCCAGTGTTTCATGGTGTTTGCTAATGTATTACTGCGGCTGCTCTCGGAGGGGTTATGTGCCTCTCTCCTCTTATGGGATCTTCACCTTGTGGACTCGAGTAGGAGGCTTATTTGGGCCTGTTGGTTGCCTTAGCGACAGGGCTCAGCGATAAGCTACTCAGAGCCCTGAGTTGAGATTGCTGTCTGCAGGGTGATGGACACTTCCTCATACATGTTCTCGCCACCATCTCAGCCAATTCTGATTTTTTTTTGCCTGTGCCATGTGACTTTGAACAGGCTTTACATGTCCTTTTGCATGTTGTGGTGTTAGAGGCCAAGCTTCAAGCTGGAGTTTTCTGATCTTCCATGGCTGCTTTATCTTTCAGCGCCTTTTGTAGTCCTGGTTGCCTAAGATGCAATGGTTTTTGGCTTCTGTTGGGCTCATTGAGAGTTTGGTTGTGATGAATCTCCCAGTTATGATGCAGGGCTTAATGTAGTTTGACTAGTCTGCAGTTAAATCAAAGACAGCCAATTCCACAACTGGCAACTTGAAAGGCCCCAACAGGTGTTTGGGGTGGGGCATCACCCTTTCTTTCATTCTTTCTCTTCTTCCATCTCCTGTCTATCTCTCTCTCTCTCTCTCTCTCTCTCTGTCTCTCTCTCTCTCTCTTTTCGCTGTCCACAGTCTGTTGTGGCCTTCCTTTGAAGGAACATAGGGGTGAAGTGTTGGTGGGGCTCAAGATCAGACAAGTGCAGCTGTCCACAGCAATTATCTCATCCTTACTGCCAGATAGAGAGACTCAAAGAGAAGAATGGGAAAGTAAAAAAAAAAGTAAAAGAATTAGGTAGTTTGCAAGGTTTGTTTGGAGAGAGGGAAAGAAATCTTCTTCTGCATGCACCCCAGTGCATGAGCTTTTGATGCAAGTGGTAATTAAGAGAATCCAAAGGGAGGAGAGTTCATTGTGTGCTGCTAGAGCGGGGGTTCAGGAAAAGGGGTGGGAGGGTGACCTCTCTCTGTAGCCTGCGGCTCCTGAGCACACAACTAGCCAGCATTGCTTGTCTCACAGCATCTCAAGAGGAAGAAAGGACCACTAAGTATGGAAGGGGGCACTACTTCATATGCTCTGCCTCCAATATACCCAGCTCCTTTTGCCCTTTCTTTCAATCCCTATTGTGTGGTGAAGTGATGAAACTTGATTTAAACTCTTATGAAGGTAGGAGGGGAAGCCTGCTATTGAGAAGCCAGAACCAGTGTTCTTGTGTTTTTGATTGCTTAGGGTGGAGAGTAATTATCGAGAACAGTCATCCATTTGGAGCTTGTGCAAAGTTCTGTTCAATTTAATATAGCCACAGCAACACCCCTGTAACTGTTTTACTCGAGTGTAATCACGCCTTAGTTTATCTTCCATTAATACACTGAATCACTCACAATGACAATCCTGAAAATAAAAGACCTGGGTTTTTTTTCTTCTTTTTATTTATTTTAGAAAATAAGTCTAAAGTGTTTGCTCTTCTTTTGCTGAAATGTACTTTACTTTATACTCAGATGGTTGCACTGCCCTGGTCCTCTGTGTACAGGAAACTTAATGTAGTTAGCCTTGAAAAGCAGGACTGCCAGAATCTAATTGGTAATGCAGCTGACTCTTCATAGAACAGCAGCAACGAAATACTTTACAGAGCATTTGTGTATGGTGTTGGATACCTTTCGGTCATAACAGAGGTAAATCACAAATTAGGTTTCATATATTTTGAGTTTAAACCCAGCAATTAATTTGCTGTTGCTGTAATTACCTCCTGATTCAGCAGTACCCAGCTGGCCCGTGTTAGCTGAAGCATGTTACAAAAGGACTTATTACGACCCCATGCGGTCTGCTGTCCATCCCTTCTTTTTTCATTTGCACCATTGGATCTGACCTCTCCCTATGGAGAGTTAGCCAGCCAATAAGCTGGCTGTTAACTAGTTAGAACCACAAGCACGTATTGGGTAGAGTTTTTACCCATATGTAGGATGATGGATGTTTACTGTACAGTTAGGTCATTAGATGACAGCCTGATGGCAAAGCTGATTTCAGATTCAGTGTAATTAATTAGACTTGTTCTTTAGTTATGACACACGGACACATAAGTGTTGAGAAAGCTGACACGAGTCCTGAAAACGAGCAGGTGAGTGTCACTAAAGCCGATAAACCATAATGGCAGGTAAGTGTTGATAAAGCTGATGTGATCTGAGAGGATGAAGCGCCCTGTTTGGCAGTGTTGGGAAGGTGTGAGGGACAGACAGGTCTTAATGAGTCCCTGTAGTGCGCAGGCCTGCTGACATTTCCACTGCAGATGGGGAGTTAATGAGACAACCAGACTTCCACCCCACCCCTGCATTTTCTAGCTGCAGGCAGACCAGCTGATAGAAATATTGCTCTTTAGATCATCAAAGATATAATTCCTGTTCCTCTCCATGGAGAACAATGATAAAGTGAAAGTTTCTTATTCAAACCTTTCAATTAAAACCAGGCCTGTAAACAAGCCCTTTAGTAACATTCACTTAAAGGGTATGGTTTTGGTTACATGACCCTGGCCACCTGTTGTCAGCTCCTTGTCACCCAACACATTGATTGGTTAGCCCCCGTGTTTCTAGTCTCTAAGCCCAAAGCTTGTGCTTGGGCATTGATTGCTTATGCATGCGTCTTGGTGTTGCTGTGTAACTAATGATTGTGATGTTGTATTCATGTGTGTAGATGACGTTGGCCTCCTCTGGGATCAGCTACCCATGTCATCGGCTGAGTGTGTGCAGGAGATCCTCCCCAGCCACTACTCTGGAACCAGCTGAGGAGGTGTGATGCAAAAACACTCACTCAGCAACAATCATTGATTTTAATTTTAGTTTAAATTTAATTTTTATTAGTTTATGGTTTCTTTTACGTCTGCAGTTGCCAGTTTTTTGGTAAATACAATTTTCACCGTTGGTCGGAACTCGCACACCGTACAACACTGTATAATGTTAAAACAGCCTAATACAGCACCTGATACAGCACCCGGATCTCCAACTAGGTAACAAAAAGAAAAAAGAAAAACAATCGCGCTGATTGACTGATGTGGTTTAGGACTCGGTTAGGACTGGTCTATACGTTTGTGCTCAGGGTTTGGTTGAGAGGTCAATCCTGCGCGCTGCATTCATTTAAATATCAACGACGAATGTAAACAAAGCCTCTTTCTAAGACTTTCCTAACAAAATAATGAGAGATGGCGACCAATGTAACCATGGCAACGCCGTAGGTTGATGATGCCGTAAACCGAGGACTCCCTGTATAGTTACTGCCAGAATTATTGGCACTCTAAATACTGTATTTAGTGTATCGTGTACCCTTCCCCACCAGCATGACAGCACACTGCAATACAAAATCTCTCAGGTGGACTCCACTCTTCAGCTCATCCTACAGGTTTTTAATGGGATTTAGGTCAGGCAACAGGGATGACCACGTCAAACAAGGAACCTTGATTTTATGGGCATGGAACCATTTTTATGTGGTTTTGGACAGATGTTGTGGATTGTAATCCTTCAGGGAGATACATTCATGTCTTGTGTAGCTTCTTAGGAGAGGCCAAACATATTGCCACTTTTAATCTTGTGTTGCTCATGGTACTCACTTTTCTATGTTTCCAATTGTAGGCTGCAGTCTGTCTGTTGCTATGCACAATTTGTTGGCCTTTCTCCATCATCCTCCATCTTTGCTAGCCAGGTGGTGAACCATTCTCAGCACAGCAATAACTCCAACTTGGTAGTGACATAATAATGTGTGTTGTGTTAGTACGAACGTGTTAGGAGCAGCATAATGTTTGGCATTTTAAAACACTTCTGGTGCATTTGTTTTGATTATGCTTTATCCCGGGTTTCTGATCATAGTTCTGCCTGGCAGAATATTTTTAGTCCACCCAGCAGTGATAATGAGGTGTTTACACTGCTGCACCTGATTGCAACCATTGCAACCCCCACTACCATGTCAGTGCCACTGCTGTGCTGAGAATTGACCACCAAATAATATCTATTCAGCTGTGGTCCAACTGTGGTCACTAATAGGCAGGGTATATATACCCATGTGGTATATGTATCTGATTAAAGATACAATAAATGCAGGTATATTCTAGGTGTACCTAAAAACTGTCAATCACTGAAGGTTTTATCAAGAAAAATAAGAGACACAATAATTGAAAATAAAATACAATTTATTGAATAAACTAGACTTTGTAAATAGGTTTTGTACTACAGGACAGTAGCTTACAGAATCAGTTCATAACATGACGGTATCTTAAAAATATTTTCTTATCTTTATTCCAGCACCAGATAAGCATCCTAACTGGTCTAAAATCTTTTAGAAAGTGTCCTAACTTTAGAAAAAATGCTAAAGGTGGTAATAGTAAATTTTCGAGAAGACAGCACTGGCTTACATAGTAGCAACATCTAGTGTAAGGACTTTATATTTATTTATAATGTAACTGCATTTTCATTTCATTGATATGTTTATGGTTTCTAGGAGTTTTGCCTTCTTTGTAGTATGCTTTATAATACAGTAAGTGGGGATAAGTTTCATGTTAACATTGACTTAGACTTGTGGCAATCAGTCTAACAGCACTGAGTGCAGCACTCAGTGGATGCTATGTAGCAGATAGGACCATATGTGTACTAGTTTAGAATTTCATAACTTGAGAAAACGTAATTTAATATGAGATTATTTTTACAAGTCAAATGTAAATTTAAATAAAAGACCATTTTTATTATTTTGTATAAAATTTGATGAAAATTCAGATCTTACCTTATGACTTCAGATATCCATGTGTGCTAAAATACACAATTCCAATGGTGTTAAAAAGTGCTTTCTTGTTTGTCTTTAAATATTAATATAATATATTTTTTTCACTGTAATATTTAATAGCATGCTGGAGCAGAAATGCTCATGGACTTTGAGAAAATTGTGAGAAAAGGCCCTTTAGCTTCCGTTATAGTTACAGTTGAATTAATCAATTTTTAGCTTTGTATTTAATTACATCTGATGTTGATATTGGAATTTAATTGATATATAAATTTTGAAATTAGTAAAAAGGGTAAGACTTCCATCAGATACTGAGACTCCAGTCATTCCTCTCTGAAGCAATTAAGTCTTATCTGCCTAGATTTATTTTTAGAATTATTCACTTGTTCCAAAATATTCCTTCGGGAAAACATGGGTATTGCCCCTACCAGCTGTGTGTTTTTTTTTGCACATTTACCACACTGTGTTCATTACCAGATGTGCGCCTTGGTAAGAAAACGATTATTAGTATGTCTAAATTAGTCTGTGACAAGGGGCCTCCCACAATTATTTAGGCCTGTACACAACTTGTCCTGTTTTAGTGTAGGGTGGAGTAAGACTGCCTCACAGTTCTGATAGGAGAACACAAGTGTGTTTACTGCATGTATGGGCAGCGTAACACACTTGATGTTGTCACAGTTGAGCTGCTCTGTGTTCACACTACAGTCCCCAAGAGTCTTGAAAGCTTGTGAAATATTTTTTCCACTGTGATTTCTGGATGCCAATGGAATACAAGTATAGCTTTTTTTTTTTTTTTTCCTAATGGTTTAAAAATACATTAGACCATACAAGATACAGCAGCAAAAAAATAGTCTCGGGAATGCAAATAGAAACAGATTTAATATTGTTAATAAACAAACAACTTTATGTTACAGTGCACAGATGTCCACATGGTCAGCGACAGTGAAGGAGACGACTTTGAGGATGCTCCTGAATTCGGAGTAGATGAGTCTGAAATCTTTGGCATGGGAAGCTCAAGTTGTCGAAAGTCACCAATGAGTAAGTTATAATTTTTCCAGTTCTTCTCTTTGATTAACGTCAATGCCGGTGCCTTAATGTATCTCAGGATAGGATGGATTGTCCTTCTCTTTTTTCAGTGCCAGAGAACAGTGAAAACGAGGGTGATGCTTTACTGCACTTTACCTCAGAGTTCTCTTCAAGGTGAGTCTGTGTTCAACAGTTGTAAAAAAAAAAAAAAAAAAAAAAAAAAAAAACAGGACATATGCTGCATTTTATATAAAGGAGGTTCTATGGTTAAATACTTAAATTTGAATCAGTATATTTTTGACCTAGTGGTGGGCTGGCAGTATACCATTATAAAAAAAAAATTGACAGTTTATATTTAAATGCTATACTATACTGATAATAATGCAATAATATAAAATTGTTTAAAAGCCGGTTAATTATTGAAGAAGCAGGACAGGCAAAAAGGCTCTTCTTAATTTGATACTCTACTTTTTTGTCATCTGGGTTTTGATCTTCTGATGGGTAATGCTCTTAAACATCCATTAAAATATGCCCCATCCTCAATTATGTTGGCTCCCACACTCTGACTGTCCAAAGATGTACTGCTCTCGTAGGCCATTTCCGTTTAACAAAGTAAAGCATGCGGAGCAACATTTCATTAGGTCTCTGTGTGAACAATTCCCACAATTTAGCTGACCAGGTTCAAACTTTTCTAGATAAAGTCTCATTTTCAGCATGAGTTGGAACAGGAGGAGATGAACATATACAGTGTGATGCATTGAAGCGTTCCGTGCAAACAGACATATTTAGGTAATCAACGGAATCATCGTTCTAGCCCTACTGTAATGCAGCTTGAATGTTCTGTTTAATTACATGAAGAGGTGATAGGAAATGGGTGATGTCAATTTGTGCACAGTTAGATATTCAGAAAACCATGATATTTCGCTAAACTTGACTTCTGTGAATTATTTACATTCACATTTCTACTATATGGATGTCCAAAAACAGATCAATTACAGTTAGACTGATGAAATAATATGCAAAAAAACCCGGGGTTTTTTTTGTTGTTGTTATTTTAATATTTGTATAATGATTCTCAGAAATATTCAGTTAATTACATTTCATGTACATTTGAATTATATGGAGTTACATTTGATCATAAGAAGGTATAATGGGTTTGAAATTGGAGATATTTTATATATAGCTATATGTTGAAATTTAAGTATGTAATCTGTAGATTTAGTTTAAATCAACTTTTGTTTATATTATCGATTATTATTGCTATATTATTTATGAAATCTATTTCTTTTTTTTTTTAGTCCACAACAATTTTGTCTAACAGCTCAGCTGTCCCTGATTGAGACCTGTGTCTAGAATAAATATGATTAATTGGCAGAAATTCATGTAGTCTAAAGAGCAGAAATATTGTTGGACTACTTTAATAATGTGTATTTAGAATTATTATATATTTATATATGGTTGGCTTCAGACGAACATGTCTCAAATGAATGCCCTCATGAATCCGAAACATTTCTGTTGCAAGGCAGCATTTGTCTTGTTATTGTTGAATGTTAGTTTCATGAACCATTTTTAGTCTAAAAGCTCATGGGTCTCACCTGTGTGTGTGTGTGTGTGTGTGTGTGTGTGTGTGTG
>JAQLOM010000038.1:9774822-9790291 GCA_030068315.1 Chrysichthys thysi | reverse complement strand
GTGTGTGTGTGTGTGTGTGTGTGTGTGTGTGTGTGTGTGTGTGTGTGTGTGTGTGTGTGTGTGTGTGTCTCAGATACGGAGAATGCCATCCAGTCTTCTTCATTGGTTCCTTGGAGGCAGCATCTCAAGAGGCCTTTTACGGCAAAGCCAGAGATGTGAGTACATTTATGAAAGCTTCAGGATGCAGTTGAAAAACTAAGTAAGAGGCAGCAATCAGTCAATTCTGTCTTGCATAATTAGTAAAAATTTTTGAAGTGAAATAGTGTTTATTCTATATAATAATTATATTCTGTATGTATATATCTACTGAATGACAATGTTCAGTGTTTGTTTCAGTGCTGCATCTCACACACTTCTGTAACAGTATTTGGCTGAAAAATAAATACAGGGGGAGTTCTAATAATGTGGCATGAAGAAAACCTCCCAATCAATGCTAGGAGACTGACTCCCATACTGTGGTTCACAAACTTTAGTTAGAAAAAATATAAAGTCTTATTAAATCCCTACACCTTACACATATGGAGTTTTCTAACCTTTTAAGGTGTATAAACATCGCTGATGGTTTGATTGACAGCGAGTCCCTCTCGTTGCTATAATTCCCCATTAAAACTCGCTTGTTTCCCTTTCGAACAGATGAAGCTTTATTTATAGCGGCTCAGCGCTGCTTCTCTGGCCGCGGTCTCAAAAGGAGGCTTGTATCAACTGACAGCTTGTGTGGATTACAGTTTTATTAGACAGGGAGGAAGCAGCAAGATGTTAGGGGGGTTTCGGAGCACAAGGGGGAGGCTAGACTGGCGCTTTGCCCGCTACCCAGCTGAACTCCTGCAGTGCCCTCAATATGGCCGCTGCTTGCTCTGAGGAAACTGTACACAGTGTCAATGAAAATAAACCCGACGGGGAGAGAAAAAATAGTGTTCTGACCCTTTATATCATTTTCCATTTCGCCGTCTATCTCTTCATCTATCCTTTTTTTTTTTTTTTTTTTTGCTTCTCTCCTTGCCTGTCAGTCTTGTACGCTTAAATTTCTTTTCTCTCATTCCTCTCTAGTCTTTTGCTTTCCCTCGACAACTAATAATAAGTTTCACCCCAGCCCCCCGATAAAAGACCCACGTTCTCCTCCAATTGCTCATTAAACGGATATATTGTGCGTGTGGGTGTCCATGTCATATTCTCAAAGGCTGGAGAAGCTAATCACTAAGTAAAACACTACATTTGATGAAGTGTTTCTGAAGAGGCAGAGATGCTCCCAATCCGCCCTTAATGAAAACTCTGAGGGCCCTTGAGTTCAGCCCTGGGGATCAGCAGTAAGGCTGTCCTATCAGGCCACCCATCAGCAGGCAGGCTTCTTCTCAAATCCCCTTAACGTCCAGTTAATCACAATAACCCCACTCTCGCTTACACAAAGACGTGCATCAAAATTCATTGCTCCTCCAGCGCCTCAGTTATACATGAGGCACGATTGTGCATTCTCAGAGCTATAAGGGCAGATGCAGGAAAAAAGAAATTCCTCTGGATGGCTTTTTCAGTCTTGTTTGATGACTGCGTTAATGACGATAGAACTTATGATTAGCATCATCTTCATCCTGTTTTGGTATGCTTGAGGTGTACGTCTGCATCTATACTGACCAAAGCACTATGCTTAGACATTAGTGTTTGTTTTGTTTTTTCCTGCACTGCTCAAAGTGGCATCTGTTAAAGGGATCGATCAGGACGAGTGTACTCGCTGGTCTAAGGTCATGAGATGGAAGTAATACGAACTCCTCAATTTTCACTGTTTGCTTTTTCGCAGGCTGCAGAGGCCGATCATTTCCCCTCAGTGTCTTTCTCCTTCTGCACAGTGCTGGCTAATTAGAAATGTCCTTGAACCTCCTCTGTGTGCAGTGCATTAAAATAGATATCTGTCAAAGGATACAGATTTGTGTGCGAGTATGTATCCGGGTGTGTAGAAACGAGTCTTTAGTTTAGTGTTAAGTTTTCCCTTTATTATTTCTTTTGGTATGGCTAAATTTATACTCTGAATTTGGGAGATTTCTAAACCTGACAGTAAAAGCGTTGTGTTAAAATGACAAACAGGTTTTAAAGGATCTGTTATGTCATTTATTGTACATTTGAATGCAGAATGCCTTTGCATGTAAACACTTACTTTTTTTTTTTTTCTTTCTTTCATTTTGCCTGTATATCAGCTGGCTCAGTTGGTGCATCTGGCTTGAGTGCCGTTATGGGAGAATTCACTCTCATGTTGCAGATAATAATAAGCTATGTTTGAGGTGCAAAGTCTCCCAGCAGTGAGGTTTTTTTTGTTTTGTTTTGTTTTAATTTTAATCCTTGGAGCAGCCTAACTGCCACTGGCAGTTTTAGAGTGCCCGCCATTAAGGAGCCTTGGGAAGTGAACACTATCGGACAGCAGCTGTGTGTGAAAACAAGCACTCGCTCGCTCACAAGCCAGATCCGTTTACTTCCTCTTTTCCTCTCCTCCCATTTTCATTCCCTCTTCCCTCCTTTATCTCGTTCAACCTCTCTACCTGTGCCATCATGAGCAGGTGCTGGGAAGTCAGGATTTGGATGAGAGCTTTTGGGTCAGTTTCTAGCCTTGTACAGACCTAGTAATTTTCACCGAGGCCTGATTTCTGCAGGTTAAGAAAAGCCCCACAAAAGATGAGCTTGAAGAGTGCGGCACAACAATGTGATGAAAGTGGTGAGGAGGGGCCGGTCCTAATAGAGGGGTGTGAAATGTAGAGAGCTAGCTAAAGACTGTTATTAGAGAGAATACCTTTTCTCACTCTGTTCAGGAAATCTTAGAAGCCTCAATAGGTCAAAACATCTTCACAGCTCGAGGTGAACACATTCTCTCACACTCTGTACGTACTTCTTTTTGGTTGTGTGGAAAACGTTGGAGGCAGTGTCTGTGTCTGAGAGTGTGTGTGTGTGTGTGTGTGTGTGTAAAAACTTTCTCTCCATCCAGACTGCTTTTGCTTGTCTGCCCAGCATGAGTGTTTAATCTTTTCAGGGTGATGAATTGAAGAAGTGAAAGAGGCCCAAGTTCTCTCCCACTAGGAGCCATGCTGCTTATTCTAAAGCACTAATCGCTGTGCAAACACAGCAGCACTCTCTAGCCCTCGCTCCATACACACCACTGTATACCCCAACTTTCTCTTCTCCTTTCACACTCCCTCGTGTCTCGGCTGGACCTGCTTTCCACGCCGCGCTGCTCGGAAATCCCTCAGCGGCGACTGAGAGAAAACGTCAGGGGGTCAGCGAGAGAAAACCATCCAGTGTTTTGTAATTTGGCGGTTTTTATTCCCCCGCATCGTCCCGGGAAACCTTTCATGTTTGAGACGGTGTTTGTTTTTTAATTAGTTGTTCAGTCTGTCGCATGACGGTGTAAACGTGCGGATTCCGGTGTCCGTCAATATTGTGTGCAGCACTCTCCACTAACCTGCGCCGCAGAGGAAGGGCATTGGCATTTGATGCAAAACAAATAAAGTGATTTGTTCGCTTTTTGTTTTGTCGCCGGCACCTTTGAAGAAAGTTTTATTTACCTCGTGTTGATGTGATTTGGTTTGGGTATTAGCTTGACTCTTTGTTTGGCCTCCGTGGGTGCTGGGGGTTGTCTGTCTGCATATGGATGCTAGTGCATCATGTTCACACCAATGCTGTTTAAAACCTTCCTGACAATAAGAGGAACACTGAGCTGGGCTTAGAGAAAGTAGTGTCTTCGTAGGCCTGTTGAGACTTTGGCTTTCATTGGTTGGCACTCTCTACAGGGTCTTAGTGAAATGAAAGTCCTTCACCTTGATGCTTCTAAATGAAAGATTTTTATTGTTCTGTCTTTCTGTTCCTCAGAGAAAGCTGCTGGCCATCTACCTCCACAATGATGACAGTGTTCTCAGCAACGTCTTCTGCTCCCAAATGATGTGTGCGGAGTCCATAGTGTCATATCTGAGCCAGAATTTCATCACATGGGCCTGGGACGTCACTAAAGAAGCTAACAAAGCCAGGTAACGTCCGTGCTGACACTCATCCTGTTCCTCAGAGGCGATGACCCATTCAAAAATGGAGATCGGAAGCATTTTCACACCTAAAATGGATGATCTCTTAATGAGAGATGTTCCCCTTCCCCCATCCTCGCTCTCCTCTCTTTTTCCCTTCCAAGGTTCTTTGACAAAAGCCGTTGTGTTTAATCTCTGAGGCCGCGACAGGGCAATCTGCACTAATCTGCCCCAGTAAAGGGTCAGTTATACTCCTAGGTCTTTTTCAGTGCACTGCTGTGAATCTCTTCATTGTGGCAAAGGTGGAGGAGGGTAACATGGTTTGGTGTCGTGAATGATTGATTTATTTTTTTTTCTCTCGTTTGCTACACATTTGAAATTGTAACTGCAACTGTAGTCTTGTTGTTAAGTGAATTACTTAAAAACTGCATATACTACAATTACATACATATTGCTATATATAAGTATGTAGCAATCATTTCAGACTAGGGGACTGTGAGAGAGATCGGAAAGAATTAGTACATTTCGTTTATTCTTTAGATGAGGTTTTTATCGTTTTTAAACATATCTTGCAACATGTAACTTCATAAATTAATAATAAGTTTAGAAAATTGGATCAGCAAGAAAGACCTGTTTATTACTATGTGACTGAGTCTAACAAGTTGGCGCCAACCTCTAAAAAAAAAAAAAAAAAAAGACCCACAGAGTGTCCCATTTAAATTTATTGTAGATTAAATGTTCTACCTTTTTATAGGATTTGCATATTAATTTTGGAATTTTTCTCTCCTATGTTGAAGGAGAAGGAAGGTGAGAGAGGTATAGGGAGGGAGGGCCTGGTCAGGCAGCAGATGGAGTCTTGATTGGCCCCAGCAGGCTTTGCTGCGGGGCAGGCCCAAGCTTTTCCTTCCACTAGGCTTCACCTTAAAGGCCTCCTCCCGGAGCAGGTTGTCTCCGAAAGGCAGTGAGTGACCCTTCTCCTGCAGGAGTTCCTTCAGCAGGGCCCCTACCTTCATTCCTCCCGCTCTCCCCTAGTGCTTTTTGCCCCAGCTGAGCCTTTCTACCGCGGATTAAAGGCGGACAACATCTGGGCCTATTCATGAAGGGACCAGTGACACACACAAGTGTGTGTTTTTGTGTGCACACACAAAGTCATGTCTTGAGACACACACTCGCACATTCTCACGCTCCTGAGTTGAGTCCAACGAAGTGATGGTTGGTAGCATTCTCGGGTGTTTGCGATTTGGTCGTGTGTGTGTGTGTGTGTGTGTGTGTGTGTGTGTGTGTGTGTGTGTGTGTGTGTGTGTGTGTGTGTGTGTGTGTAAGACTCGGTGTTTCATCTTTGTAAGGACGGCTGCCGTGCATCTCTACCTGCCTCTTTTAACACACAGATTAATTATGTATAAGTCTGCTGAGTAAATGCTTGGGTAATTAACACTCCTGAGACAGAATGCTTGTTGTAATATATTACCAAGTTGTTTTTATATGTGTATCACTTGTATATATTTTTGAACAGTTGGTTTATTTCATTAGTAGCTTTTTTTCCATAATGTAATTGGCCTTTCCCTGTCAGGCAGCAGTACAGAAATGTGTTCATGACACACTTGTCACTCAAATATGAAACTGAGAAATGTGAATATGAAACAGAGTGCAAAGATGTCATTTTCATTAGGAAGTCATGCATGATGAGACATTTAAAATGCCAGGTGTTGCCAGTGATGGGAAAAACACGAAAAAGAACCACCCCGAGGAACTATGAAAACTCTTTACGTTCTCACATATTTCTTCCGCTGCCATGAAGATGAGATGTCTGCAGTGGATGGCAGGCCTGTGGATATTGCAAGTGTATTTGTATAATGGCTTGTTGTTCTACTTTTTTTTTAATGTATGTGAAATTCTGAGACATAATGTTTCTAATCTATACAATGCCTAAATACGTGAACGAGTTCCACTAGTTCACAGTACTGACACTTCTTGAAGAAAATGGTAGATTAATTACTTCTTTATGATATCTTTCCACTATTCATGATTCCTGATACTTTATTTTGCTTATTTTTGGCACTTTTTAATTCCCGTTCAATGCAGTGGAGAATAATTTCATCCGACTTTCTATTCGTTCCCGTAATCAAGTGCTCTTTGCTTGTTCTCTCACTCTTTTCCCGACCCCTTGTACGTCTCTGTTCCGTCAGTCTATTTTACCAGCTTGTTATTAAGGCCGCACTTATTAAAGGAAGAAGAGAGAATCTAATCTATATTTGCATTCAGTCTATAGCAATTCATTAATATTATGACATTTACTGTGAGCTCTGCGAGCCTGCACGCTACCCTTTTCCTTCAGTGAAATGTTAATTTAAAGTTCTGTCTTTGTAATGGAATAAGAAATCCTCCTTGGCCTATCAAATTCAACAAGGCAGGAGTGGAATACTAATTTGGTTCTGTGGTATATCTAGAGTGAGTGAGGTGTCACTCAAGAGAAACGCCAGAATAGTTTTATTTAATACAATGAGCCCTCCTCTCAAGATGTATGATTTTATGTGGTTCTATTGCTATACAGGCTGCTTGTCTTTATTCCACCTATCTCCAAGAGTGATTCTGAAGTATATCCATCTCTGTTATTATCTCACTTTCCCTTCCAGACTGCTCACTATGTGCACACGGCATTTTGGAAGTGTCGTTGCACAGACCATTAGGACATACAAAACCGACCAGTTCCCCCTGCTACTGATAGTCATGGGCAAAAGGACATCAAATGAAGTTTTAAATGTTATTCAAGGTAACTGCACTTCGGATAACGCAGAACAGCTTCTCATGCAAGAATGGCAAATCATTTTCTAGATTTTTGCATATGTTATAATAAAGGGTTGCTCAGTATTAAATCTCTGATCACACATATCGTTATTTTTAGCACTTTTCACAAACAGGAGTCAGAGGTTTGAGGCTGGCGCTATGAGAGAAATGCATCGCCATACTTAACATTTCTGTAATAAATTATGTATTAATATAGGTTTAGGTATAGGCTTCCTAACAAACTAACCTGGATAACTTTAGTGGTGGATTGGAAAAAAAAGAAAAGAAAAAAACAGGGAAAGACCTAACTATATCTGCACAAATGTAAAAAGGGGGAACATAAAGAATGATTTTACAGTTTTTAAATGATTAAAATGTTAAGAGCAAATACGCTGCTTAATTGTCATTTAATCATTTAAAAAGATGTCATGATACAGAAGATGCTGTAGAAAAGTCTACTGTGACCATTTATCTCACTCTTAATATTACATCACACACACACAGTCCACTTTAATAGAAACACCTTCACACCTTATTCATGTAATTATCCAATCAGTATATCATGTAGCAACAGCAGAATATATAACATGATGCAAAGATATCTCAAGAGCTTCAGCTAATGTTCACATCATATTTCAGAATGAAGGAAAAAATGGGATTTCAGTGAATTTGACTGTGGCATGGTTTTTGTTGTGACTAGTTTCAGCTGATAAAATTGCTACAATAACTCAAACAACTACTCTTTACAACCGTGGTGAGCAGAAAAGCATCTCAGAATGCACAACACACTGAACCTTGAGGCAGATGGCCAACAGCAGCAGAAGACCAGATTGGGTTCCACTTTTGTCAGCCGTGAACAGGAATCTGAGACTGTATTGGACCCAGGCTTACAAAAACTGGAAAATGTTTCAGAGTCTTATTCTAAATGACAACTGTGTAGTTTTCAGCTGTCTTGTTTCATATGAACCTTAACTGAAGCTCTTGACCTTTATCTGCATGATTGTATCTGTTCTGCTTGAGTAGCTGATTGGTTAATTGTATGAATTTTCTGTGGTACAGGTGTTCCAAGCTAGATAGCATGGGTTAAGGTTATAATCACCCTATAACGTAATAGTACAATATAGAAATAATATTGTAGAGTGTTCTTGCATTGTAGTACTAGTCCACTATGTTAGGTCATTTAAACGTGCATGCCTTTCTCTCTTTATAGGTAACACTACAGTGGATGACCTGATGATGAGACTGATGGGCGCAATGGAGATCTTCACAGCCCAGCAGCAGGAAGACATCCGGGATGAGGTAAGAGGCACAGCAGCGAGCATTCCTGAAGTTCCCTGTTGATGACTGAATATAAGAGTGTTCTAAATGATCTGAATATCCTGTATATATAAAGTTAGACAGAAGGCAGATAGTTCTATTTATTCTGCACTTGCATACAAGTGTATAGTAGAAGAAAGCTTTGTAGGCAAGTTGGAACAAAGAGCAACCGTTTTGAAGAATTTGAATTGTCCCAGTCATACAGAGGGCAAGAACACAAGCTCTGAAACCGTATGTGTGGGTGTTTCATCTGAGTATTAAGAAGCACAATGCATTAGCTACTTTGGTATCATGTGCAGGTCTGTAGTAATAACAAAGTGAACAGGATGTCATTTCTATATGCGTTTGCTGCATATGGTCAACGATTGCTTTAAATCAATGGGCACTGTGCAAACAAACTCACACAAAAAGGTAAGACGTGCATGTGTGGGATGTCCATTCAAAAAAAGTGTGTTAAGGGCTTTTAAAGGACTGGTTTTACCCTTTGTGTCTGCACATGAGAGGACTTTGGCAATGAAAGGCTGACCCTTCTCTTTACATGGCATGTCAACAGTTAGAATTGAGTTTTCAGCACCATATTTTGCTGTTATCTGAGATGCATCTTGGGCAACATTATTAAGAAACTAAGCCACTGCTAAACATATTTTCCAGCAGTTGGAAACAGGCAGCGTGGGATAAAATCTTCTTGTTCATGTAAGTGCTTCCACCCACAAGCACACAGGTGTTTTCATTCAGTCTACATACCATGCGGCTGACTGGAGCTGTCTGTGGTTTACTGGGAAATATTCAGATAACAAGCATGGGTTAGTCATGCCCTCTGGCTGTTTGGCTGATGTGATTCGTGATGACATCTCTCTGTCTTAAACACTTCAACAGTGGTTGAGTTCTCAGACAGTCACTGAATATGAAAAGTAGCAGAGGCCATGTATGCTTTGTGGCTCTAATTCTGTACAACTGAAATTTAGGTGTGTTACTGTTTGAAATTTTTATTGTATAATAACCTACAAAGTTTTACAGTATTACAGTATTAATCCACCTTTTAAAAGACACACTGGGTTTCATTGGGTAGTGAAAACTCAAGGAAATTTTTAAGGGAAACATCTGTCATTCACTCAGTTTCAGTAACTACAAGTCATGCTCAGGGTCTTGGTGGGAATGGTGCCCATCCCAGGTACACTTGGCAAAAGCTGAGAATACGCTCTGGATGCAATGCCAGTCCATCCCAGGGCAAAGGAAATATTACAAAATGATTAATTACAACTGCCTTTAAGCTGAAAAAAAAAAGACATGACAACTCCTTTCCGACAGGATGTGACAATGTTTACCAGACTATATTTTGGAGAATGACATTTCCATAAAATCTCTTAAATGTCAGTATTTATCACATTATCATTGTAAGATGAACTAGAAAGTAGCTGTGGGCAAATTTGGGTGTGCTTTGCCAAAAGAAATATGGAAATGCATTTTAACGGGTATTTTGAAAGTCAATAGAAACCGTCTTATCATGCACAGTGACTAATCATGAAATTTTCGTTGCATCTTTTCCACTGCATGATTTACATTTTATGTGGAGGTTTTTCGTTATGTTGTAAATCTAAGAGAAGTTGTCATAGGTTTGAATTAATCTAAAGTCAAGTTTGGGTAACTAAGTTGTGATGTTCAGTACATACAGAGAAAAATCACTGTAAAAAAAAAAAAATTAATAATACAACAGCATAAATTACTTAGTTCTTATTCATGAACATTAAAGCCATTAACACCAGTGCCAGTGAAAGCTCCCAGTGGCTGCCGTACTGTCAGGCTAACTTTCCTCAGAGTGCAGTTAGAGTTTGACACACTTTGATACATGGATGGTTTGTGATGGAAACACCCAGCTCAACTTGCCCAGGCTCTGCACAGTCTCTCTGGGTGTAATTAATGACTTCAGTTGGCTGGAAAGGGAATGCGAAGTGATAGAGATGGTGCTGGAGTGTTATCTGGGTAATGGCGCAGAGGTAATTACTGCACGAGTCCTCTAGCACATCCTATAACTGCCACATTGAGTCCAGTATTAGCCAGGAGTTGAACTCTGAAGTGCACTGGGAGTGAACTGATGACATTTGCAATCTAAAGATTTTCCTTGGGACTAAGAGCTCCTCATGCTCAAGTCTATACGTAAGTGTAAACAATGATGTTGATATACAGATATTTGGAAATGAATAATGTAATTACTTATGTATGACCGCTATTTTTACACTCCTGTAACAAGGTCTCAGCTGACTCAGAATGTCTAGCTTATGTCTAGCTCATATCCACACATACAGTCTTTTGCACACAGGGTTCTAAACACAACCAGACAGCAGTCACTTACCTGCCAAAATCACAACTGCATTCCTGCATTTAAACATGTGTGAATATGAGTGAAGCATGTCCAGGTCTGTGTGATTTAAACAGGTACCATGTATTTTGTAGGGATGTACTTGTACATTAAAACCAATCCAGTGCAATGGGCAGCTAAAGAATTGTTTTCTGAACCTGAAGAGAAAATGAAACCTCTATATAAGGTAAAATGGAAACAGTTATGACAGTCAAAAAAAAAAACTCATCACAAGCAGCATTCAAGTTTTGTTAGTGTATGTTGTATCTTTTAAGGGAAGTTAAAGGATTACAACTGGGAAATTAAGAAAAGGAGATTTGAAGAGGAAGTTTGTTTGACGTGCTGATAGGTGAAATGACAGAATGACACAAATACACAGTGTGCTACAATATAATGGTATGAGAAGTCTAATATTGAAAAAAGATGTGAACAGGTAGTTTGTTTGATTGGTGGGACCTGGAACAGAATGACGCACACACACGGGCCCAATTTTGACAGTATGTTGTAACGTAAAGGCCATTGCATTAATTAATAGAGCTTTTTTGAGATACAACAGCACATGCTTATTCCACTTGTTGCTACTGTAGTCTGTGTGAGAGCATTCAATTTGGGGAATTTTCCACCAGCTTTGTTTCAGGTTTTGACACATGATTGCGAAGGAAAGTTATATATAGAGTCCCTTTTTTTTTTTTTTTTTTTTTAAAACAGAGACACTTTAATGGCGCTAGGGGCATTTTCTTTATAAGTGATTATTATTTAATTTTGCTATTTATTATATTATATATTATTAAAAAGTGCCTGTAACATGTCAGCTAATTCATGATGTGATCCCCTCTCCTTTCGAATTGACCAAAAGGAAAAATGACCCACACATACCATGGTCCCCTCCCTCAGTAAAAACTCCAGGGTGTATTGGCCCTGTCATTGATCACCCAGCATGCTCCTACCCTCCTCCTTCATCCTCCGTAGCCACACTCTTTCACATATCACCAAAAGGTCGGGCCTGAAGAACCGATCTGCCAGCTTTTCATGAGCCCAGAAACAATGGCAGGGGCTTGACCGCACGAAGGCAACAGTAGAGTTTTCACTTCTCTACAACTCAGCAGGCCGACACACAGCTGGGTGGCCCCTAACAAACAGGAATCTTTCCAATAGACACACGCACACAATAGAATAAAAGGGCCCTCTAGTGTATGTCCTGGATCCCATATGATACTCTTTCAGTCTTCGTCAGTTTTTTAGTTTGTCACTCTGATGTTTTCTCTATTGTGAGCAATACAACCACACAATGCTGCTTCCTACATCAAAGGGTCCCATTGATGCCTGTCTTGTACCTCGGTTATAATTTATGCCTTGGATGTGTTCTGCCATCAGGAATGGCTTTATTTGTGTTGTGATGACTTAAACAATTTGTCTATAGTTTG
Organism: Chrysichthys thysi; assembly: GCA_030068315.1. Taxonomy (NCBI): domain Eukaryota; kingdom Metazoa; phylum Chordata; class Actinopteri; order Siluriformes; family Claroteidae; genus Chrysichthys; species Chrysichthys thysi. The sequence goes on along the minus strand of JAQLOM010000038.1, from coordinate 9,778,421 downwards.
TTGAAATAACTGGCCCACTTTTCTTCTCACAGGATGAGCGTGAAGCTAGAGAAATGGTGAAGCGAGAGCAGGACGAGGCATATCGCTTGTCATTAGAGGCTGATCGCAAAAAGGTTTGTGAATGCAGTTGTAAAGTTTGTGATCTGAACGTGGTTATATAATGGTGTAAGTTATATGATTTTTGTCAATCCTACCTTTTCACAGAGAGAGGCACAGGAGCGAGAAGAGGCGGAACAAGTACGTCAAGAACGAATCAGGAGAGAGCAGGAAGAGGAACGGGAGGTGAGTACTAGCTTCACATTTTCACAGTTTCTGTCCTTAGATAAAGATTATCTCTGGATTCTGTCACTATGCAATAAGGTAGACCTTGTAGTTCCCATTAAGCATGGTTTAATCAGGGATTCACGCAAGAATGAGTAGAGAAACTTTAAAGGTTCTTTCAAATGGATGGAATTTAGTTCCGAGTTTCACTTTTTTGTTTGCTGCTGCAGAGTTGGTAATTTTCAGTGGAAAAGGAACTGTCAGGGAGCAATTCACTATTAGCAGTGTTAATTGTGCATCTAGATGAACTTTAACCTTGTAAAATCGGGAAGCTCAGAAGGTTTAAACTGACAGAACAAAAGTGGGTGGCTAATTAAAAAGCCTGCTTCTTTTTTTTTTTTTTTTTTTTTTAGGAGAAATGCTGTCATAAAGAAAGAACTGTACTAAGACTGAGATAATAATTTCTGACCGCTAATGTCACACCCTTCTCCATTGGGTCCAGCAAGATGCCAGTCCAGATGCACATGTCTAACACTACAGAAGAAATAGCATGCCACACATTTAATTTTGGCTTGTTCAGGATTAGGGATAAGGCAATGTCTGTGTGTAGATAACTGATTTAGTACAGTTTAGATAAAGATACATTCAGAATACTTTACAATCCTTGTTTGAAATTTAATGACACAGGGAGATAATTAGAAAAAAAAGTATTAGGAAGGTTTTTGGCCACAGCAGGCCTTCCACAGAACAACTCGAGTGCACCTTGTCATAGATTATCTGGAACCGTACTAGAAAAAAGAACACGTTTCTTCCAAAAGGTATTCCCTCAATTGATGTTTTGGTGATGCTGGTGGAGAGTGATGCTTCAAAATTGCCCATAGGTGTATAGTTGGGTTGAGATCCAGCAAACGTGCTAGCATGTGATTTATGTTGTTGCGATCCATATCAAGTCATTTGATGAACCCTCGTGTAATGTGAATGTTGCCATTGTCATCCCATTGTCATCAGGATAGAAATATAAAATATCATAACACAAACGTGTTGAGAATGTTTTTGTACTTGTTTGCAGACAAATAAGTCAGCAGAGGTGTCAGATTTAATGTGTTCCCAACCCAAATTCGCAAAAGCTTATCTTTGCTAAGAATGTACATTAATCTCCCATCTCTCTTATCTTCCAGTTCCATCAACTTTCCTTTTTTCCCCCCAATGTATCCATAGGTTTCTACACTAAGTGAACCATTTCAAAATTTGGAGTCACAGAATCACAGTAAAAGCCAATACCCAATGTGTTTCCAAATCATTTTCAGAAGCATGTCTGATTAACATGTAGTAGACAGGCATCAATTTTAACCAATGTTTCAGTCCTGGGAGATATGAGCCCATGTGTGCTGTGTAGTGCAAAATGCCATCTGCAGCATACCAGAGTTGCAAAGTTTTTTTCTTCTTCTGTCACTCGTCTGTATACAGTAACACATGAAATGCAAACATGACGATCGATTTATAGAATTCCTGGGTGTCCCATGCATACTGTACTATTTTGTCAAGTAGATTATTTATAATGGGTGTGTGTCAACATGGTGACACGTTTGGATAATCAAAATATTTGGCACACAGAATATTTCTACAGAGGCTGGATGTCTTGTGACTGCATATTCTCAGTATGTATATATGTATATAATTCTCTGGTTGTTTACATACCTTTTAAAGACTGTAGCACTAAAAAGTACACATTAAAGCCGGTACTAAAAAGGATTTTCAGGCAATCGCTTGTGGCCGGAAAAGCGGCTCTTATAGACCAAGAAAGCCACCATTCTGCTGTTTGTGGCGCACACAAATGTTATTGTCCTTTTCGTGAATTGAAATGCACAACACACAGGTTCATATTAAATCCCTGCTGCACAATGGAAGCACAACACAACACTCACACACACAAAAAGCAGACTCGAGTTTAAAGGGAAAGCTGATAACCCAGACTTCCTGGCCCTCCCCATGGCCTGCTTATTGTCTGTTTACTCAGTAATATAAAGCGTGTTGTCCGCCGATGTGAACCTGCTATATGAGATGATTTGTCACATTAGTTAAACAGGCTTTCACAAAGACTTATAATTAGCTTAGTCCAGTTCAGTCTCTTTTTTTCTTTTACATTCAGTGCTCCCTCTATTGCCATGGTGTATTCAACCCCTTGTAAGCAACAGTGTATTTTCAGATATATGATACCTCACAATGGCTTGCATTAGCTTGATTTAGTCCTTTTTTCGATTAAGCTTTTAATGTATAAAGCACGTAAACAAAGATAGTACGGGAGTAATTGTGGCAGGTCATTTTTCATTTGTGTGTATATGTATGCTTGCGCTTTAATGAGAGAAAAGCTTTTTAGGGCTGCTCACCTGCTGTCTGTAATGAACCCTAAGGGACTCGGTACAGTGCACAGTGCACACCACAGAGGAAACACACTCACACACACATACACATGTGCACGCACAGATAAAATCACCTGCACCCAGCACCTGCAGTAGTTGTGAAATATTGCGTTTTCACGCATACGTGACATCAGTTTCATACTTTTTAATGTGAATCCCTGGACTGTGAAATGGATGAAATCTCATGTATTCTTTTTCTCTTCTGGGACCTTCTGGGCCTCGTTCACGTGACATAATAAACCTGCTTGTGAACCTCAGACATGCTCCAAGGCTTACCCTTGTGTACATTTACCCTGCATCAGTCCAAGTGGAAATAAACCGGCCGTGCTAGAATCCGTTTCTCTACAGCTCGGGTTATCTCCGGTGCCAGGGATAAAGATGGAAGATACTAAAGGGAGTCTGCGTAGCGTGTAGTGGGCAGCAGCTGCTTATAGGCACTGTGTTTTTGTGTGGGTGTGCATTCTGGCTACCCTACTGCTTCATTTTTCTGACATTGTGCATGAATAAACAAAAGCAGCATGATGCTCTCCACCTGGAGTCTCTCCAAACTTGCCGGCACACACACAAACGCACACTCCCGCATACGGCGGCCCCCTCGCTGCATATGTGCAGTGACAATGGATTCAGGCAAACAGTGTAGGGCAAGAGAGAGGGGAAATGCTGTCTGTGATTCGGACTCTTTTGTGTCCGATGCGGATGAAAGAAGGAAAAAGAAGAGGGGAGTGGTGATGTCGTTATTCTGCCTCATGTCAGGTGCTACACAAACGCACAGATACGCTCTGTTTGTTTTGTGCATTGAATGAGATGCTCCGAAGCTCTCTTTGTGTATAAGGTTGGGTGGACACCACACACACACACACACACACACACACACACACACACACACACACACACACACACACACACACACACACACAC
>JAQLOM010000038.1:9756689-9770551 GCA_030068315.1 Chrysichthys thysi | reverse complement strand
TTTTTGTGTGTGTGTGTGTGTGTGTGTGTGTGTGTGTGTGTTTGTGTGTGTGTGTGTGTGTGTGTGTGTGTGTGTGTTACCCTGCCATGATCATTGTTACCTAGAATAATCTACTATAATTGGTGAAGGGCAAGCAGAAGGTTCTGGAGAGGCGAGAGGGAAAAGAAGAGAGCGAGACACGTAAAGGGGAGGAAAGCAACAGCTTTGTTTGTTGACAGATGCTTCTGCTCTTATGGTCTGTTAATTGGATACCAATGTAAACAATCACCCATGGCATCTGTCTCCCGCCATAGAGTGACACCTTGTTTCTCTCTTTTTTTTTTTTTTTCCTTCCGTGTCTCTTAAAGAGAACAGTCATCAAAACACACAGCCACACCTGTGCCACCCTGTGCCCTCATTTGCTTCTACCTGATGCTGGGGTGTTATAGCATCATTTCAGGTTCATTTACATTGGCAGTATTTGTGAAGTGGTACGCAGGAGGAGGGAGAGAAAGTGTGGAATGGTGGGTTATTTTTCAGCGCCATCTTGCTCGTCTATCTCTTCTCTTTCGTATATCCTTCTATCTCTCTTTCTCTCTCCCTTTGCCAGCTTGTGCTGGTGTTGTCTCACCCTTCAACTGCTGTCGAGTGCCACCTCCTCCCCATGTCGCACTGTGCCCTCAGGTCATGCTCAGGAACAAAGGGCAGCTATCACACACTCGGATGACTTTTGGGGCAACAAAGCAAATGTGCTGTTATTGGTGTACCTTCACGTACATCCCCTGAGAGACGCAAGCTGCTGGGGAGCCTCTCTGATCTTTCCGACATCCATCAGGGCTGTACAGAACCTCAGCTCTGTCGGAGAGCTTGCAGCCCTATCCTAATAAGACACCTTGATATGAACATGAACGATTTTTTTTTATTTTTTTATTGCTGTTCAGAAAACAATCAAAGGGCATTAATGAGTCCGTGTGTTTATGGAGTTGATTATGATGGTCAAAAATTTTTTATGTATGTCCCTGTACTGAGAGAATTTTTTGGGTCGGTCAGCAAACTTTTAATGTAAAATGCGTTTGTTTGGGTTTTTTTTTGTTTTTTTGAAACTGTGTAAGAGTATTCACTCTGAGAGACCAGAAATATTTCTATAGAACCACCACATAAGGTTTCTCCTTTGGAAAATGTTCCAGATAAAATACAAAGAATTTTTATAGCGAAACTATTCTTTACTATATTGCTTCAGCGTGAAAGAGTTGCATACATGTGAATCTCTTATCACCAGGAATTTTTTTTAAGAACAAGAAAAGCCACAAGGTATTGGAAACATTTCTTTCTGGTCCATGTTGCCATGATTGAATCACATAATTTCAGCAGATTGGTCAACCACACGTTTATCTCCAATTCTACTCCATCCCAAAACTCTGTCAGATTCAGGTTGGGTGACTGGGATGGCCACTGAAGTAAGCTGAACTCATTGTCAAGTTCATCAAACCAGTTTGAAGTGCTTTTTTGTCACTGTGCATTATCGTTCTGGACGTAACCATTATAAGATGGCTAAATTATGGTTTTAAAGGGATGCACAAAAGTACTCAGATAGGCAGTGGCATGCAAATGATTTATGATGGGTCCTAAACAGCCCAGGGTATGCAGAGAAAGCATCATTCACATCATTACAGGATCACCAACTCCAACCCTGACCCTACCAACTGCATGTCACAGCTCAAAGCGGGATTCCTCAGACCAGGAGACTTCTTTCCAGGGTTCATCTTCCAGTTTTGGAGAGTAGGTACTCACTGTAGCCTCAGATTCCTATTCTTGGCTGACAGGTGCAGAACACGGTGTTGAAGCCCATCTGCTTTTCTGCTCACCCTGGTTGTAAACTATGGTTGTTTGAGTTACCATAGGCTTCATGTTCAAATCTCAAATATTTCTGGCTGTTCTCTTTTGATCTCTCTCATCAACAAGGCATTTCCTCAAGCCATACAGAAGCGCATTGGATGGCTTTTGCTTTATTTTAAATGTTTATCAAAGCCATTCGGCAGCTGCCAATAGACTTCCATTGTAAGTCTTTGTTCACACCTGCAGTGATGTGACAGTGTCCAGAATTCATTCATTTTCATCTCAAACTGGCAAAATGGCTGGATTGAGCAATGCGAACATACTCAGCAGGGTTTAATTTTCTGCTAATAAGAAGTGAAGCTACGTTGTGACTGTGTGTGAGTGAGGGAATAGCTGTGTGCTTCTTTTTTATCCTCCCACCTGTTTTTTTTTTTTGTTTTTTTTTTTTTTTCCCAATTATTTGTTCCTAGTCGCAGCTCCCAAACTAACCAGTGTTATTTGTCGTGCTGCAGCAGGCATAACGTGACTGAAGTACCATCTAGACTGGTAGTGGTATTTTCTTCCACTGTCAAGGACAGTATAGATTGTGATAAGCAAACATGTTTGGCACGAATATGCAGTGCTGCCCTGAACAGGTTTTTTTTTTCCTTTAGCAATAACACATTTCTTTATTCTGTAGTTTTTTGGTTAGAGTGGACAGAAACTTTCATTTTTAGCAGAGTTTTGCATGTATTATGGCTAGCTATGTAATTGTAGCTAAGGTGGAAAAATATCTGTCCATGTCAACACGGCTAAACAGGTTTCTCATTCTTTACTCCAGTACAAGAAAACATATTGGCATTCTTAACCTTAATAAACAGACATACAGTTGCAGATTAATTAAATAAAAAAAAACTGAAGGTACTCCCTTAGAGTGTCTTTCAGCATAGTAATCGGTGGCATGGCTTTGCTTTATATCAGTAATGTAGTAAATGCTTGAGCTCAGTTAAACAAAGTGTTTCATGTACTACAGGGTTTCCTTGATGGTTAATGATTCTGAACTGTAACACTACAGTTGAGTTGTAGGCTTTGCGTGGCTTTCTGTTCACTGCACGTTCTTGCCACTGTGAGGCCAGTGTGTTAATTGCTAGTGGGGGGTAAGACTAGGAGCTCTGGTGAGCTTGGAATACAAGTCTTAATTAGGCTGCAGTTAATGCCCTGTGATGAGCTCTCAGTGACCGCACAGTTTGGGACACACAGGTGTGAACACAGGCCCTATGTAACAGGAGAACCTCTCGCTATTAGCTCACTACAATCAACTCACCTCTCTCTCTCTCTCTCTCTCTCTCTCTCTCTCTCTCTGTCTCTCTCTGACTCTTTATCATGGCACCCCAACACAGTGATGCTGTCATGAGGGTTAGCGTGAACCAAACCGTTATATGTCGACCACATGGTCGTTGTCCCCCACCTTCCAATCTGGCTGTGTGTTTGTTTTGGATTGGTGCATGTGTAATAACAAATAGGGTCAATCTCAGAGGGAAACGGGACACTCGGTGCTCATGGTGATGTGCTCAGATTACTGCAACTCTGGTTCATGGTTTCAGAGACACAGACCCCACACAGCGCACACCATAGCCCACACACAGCAGGCACTCACCTGCACATAAGAGGGAAGTAGTCCCTGCTAAAGCAAGAAGATGACCACAGCATGATTAATGGATATTTACTTTATTTTTTTGCATACTTGATGTTTTATATTACTGTTAAAAGACTGTCTTTATTGTTTTTTCTTTTTTTCTCGCTTTAATTACAGTAGGTTATACGTTTTCTCTCTTTCTCACCAGATAACTCAGTTAGACCCGGCATGGACGTTGCTGGAAGCCAAACTCTTCCCTCAAGAGACCCTCTTCCTGGAGGCCAAAGAGTAGAACTGACTGCACTTGGACAAACCACACAAACAATGAAGAACTTTTAGCATGGTGTCCACCGAGAACAGCCACACGCAAACACACTCACAGTACGTTGTACATGAATAATGAGTGTCTGTTATGATTCACACTGAGGCTTTCACAAGCACAGAGATACTGATACTCACTCACACACAGAATCGTCATGTTTTTCTCCACCCACTGAAAAGGTAACAAAAAAAAAGAAAAGAAAAAAATAATCAGTCATGGAGACTCGGAACGGCATCAGAGGTGAGGACGATCCACTTTGGCTGCTTTTCAGATCTGATTTGTGCAAACAAACAAATAAGTAAATAAATAAATAAATACCCAAACATGTTGGTATGTGACAAGCAAAGAAATATTTCATGAAGAACTCTGGACTTTTTCTTTTCTTCCCCCCAATCTGTTGGTTCCTTTACTCTTTGGCCAAGCCCTGTGGAGTGCCAGCTCTCTGCATCTCCTCTTTACTGATGATCAGAAATGGCTTTGTTCTCCTTTAAAAAAAAAAAAAAAAAAAAAAAAAAAAAAGCAGCAGCAACAACAAAAAACCCCACAGATCTTCATGGTCAGTTTTCTCCCTCCCCTTTTTAGGTTTGATGCTGTATTAGTTTTAGTTGGATACATTATAAAATGTACATATGAACATGTGTGAATTTCATGGTGCTTATTATTTTTTTTAATGGCACTGTGGGATTTGGTAACAATAAAAGAGTCTAGAGATCGCTATTCACTTGGATTTCAGAAATGCAGAAAAAAGGTTGTTTCCTTACAATCAAATTAACAAGGAATGCACTGAGGGGCCATCTGTGGCTGAACTTGTTCAAAGAATTAGGGACGTTTATTGTGCCTTAGCTTATAGTCATTTGTGTAACTTGATTCCAATCATAAGTTACGCGGTGACCTTTGGATCTTCTAGTGTCACTTGGGAAATGAGCAAAGTGAAATCTGTGAAGTTCAGTTGTTATTTTCAACAGGCGTGTGACTTGCTAGCAGGAAATAGTAAATATTTGCAATGAATCTTCCCAGGTGCAAGCTTTCTGGTTCATCAAGTCTAGGCAGCAGTACTTTCCTGTTGAAAAATGTTTTTAAAGCTGGTGAAAAAGAGATATTAGGTTCTCATATAATGCCGTACCTGGAAAGGAGGCTTTGTTTTATTTATGACCTGTAATTGCAGTGACTGCACTGATCTGTCTTTGGGAATAACTAAAATGAGTTCTGCTTAAATCTATATATTTTTTGCAATAGTGCTGGAGGGTTTAGACAGTTATGCCCATATGAAAGTCAAACAAATGGTTGGATAAAATTGATTCATTGTCTTGTTTTTCAGCTGTGTTTTTCCAGACTTCTGTCTATTATCTGCCACAAAGGCTAATTTTCCCTGTTCAGCTCTGAGATTAAAAGCTTACTGCACCATCTGCAGCGCCGTTCAGCGCACACCCAAATAGAAGAAGTTTGAGTGAGAGAAATGAAGTGCGAGTCCTCAGCCAGTCTCAACGACCTTGTGTGGAGCTTAGAGAAGGTTGGGGAAACATGTTTGGGCATTCTGCACATTAGCTTGTGTGTGGTGATGCTTCTGTTTAGCATGCAACACACGTTTCGGTAAATGTTCTAAAATGCAATGTATCCTGCGTGCTTCTCCTTACACAGAGGAGCTATTTTACGTACAACGAGGGCCATAATTATTGACACTCTTGATAAAGATGAACAAAAATGGTGTGTAAGAATACGTTTCACGTAACAATATGAGGAACACAAATGTATTGTAATGTATTTATTGTAAATCAGTTGTTTTGTGTACCAGTGTGATTTTTTTTTAATTTTTTTTTTAATGGAGTTCAGTTTGGATGTTATTTTAACAACCTTTCAGCCAAAGTCCCAGTGGTACTTAGGCATTCAAGGTACTTTAGTTTATTTGTAACCATCAATAAAGGCTTCCTTCAGGCAACTAATGGTCTGTTGAAGTGGATGTGGTGATGTAGCCCTGTTGAAACTTGTGAATACAAATATGTGACCACATGTGCATTTTCTACCTCTTGCCTGTGCATTGTAAAACTCGTATCCCTCCCCAAGTAAGGCAACATGCTCCTGGGCCCTTGTTTGGTCAGTTAACCAGCAGTTGAGTATTCTTTTCTAAGTGGTGATGAATGGAAAAATATTTGGGATCAAACATATTTTATAGACCACAGTGAAACCTGAACTCAAGCACTGCTCCAAAGCTTTTGTTTTCCATACATTTGGATTTCATTCCGAATTTCATTTGAAATCTGGAAGATTTTTCTTTTAACTGCCTAATTCTTGTTTTTGAGTAGAGCATTTCATTCAGATTTTTTTTTCAGTAAAGACTGAATTTATTATCTATGCACTTTATTTTTATCTCTTATTTGTTCATCTTCATCAAGGGTGCCAGTACTTTTGCATGACTCATGAGAATGATGTTTTCAAAAAAGTAAAATACACAAAATGTAACTAAATGTAGTGTATGGCAAAATGCTTTGATTAGTGTAGTGCAACCAGGACTAATCACTGGGCCATAACATAAGCACTTTTTAGTTAGCTTTAGTCTTTGTTTGTAGTCAGGAGTCTCTTGATGGCCATTTTACAGTATCTTCATGTAGAAGAAATATCTTAAACCTTGCTTCCTGATGTCTTTCTCATTCCAAAGCTGCCTCAACACTGCTCTTAGTTCTGATGTGAAGAATTTCAACATTTGTTCACTGAGTCAGGCTCCTACCTTTTTATTATACTTACCTCATGTCTCAATCGTCTTCAACATTCCCTCAATCACTTGCATGACTCAGAGCCAGTGTTACATTTCTCCATATTTATTTGAACAGGCAAGCAAAACAAATTCAAAAATGACAGTGTTTAAGATTATAAACGAGCTGTGAATGTATTAGGTTGTGCATTCTCTCAGTATTTGAGGCCAAAATCTCACCCAGTCAAGGGGCTCAAAAAATGCTGATAGACTCGAGACTCTTCTGATGCTCTTTTGGATAAAAAGCTTGAGGACTAACAGGCCATTTGTCTTTACCAAAAAAGAAAAGCTCATTGATTTTTTTTCAGCATGCAGTATGATTTCTGCTTGCTCAAATATGCTGAAAATACCAAAAGCTAAGTTTGAACACATTTGGCCTGCTTTTGCTTAATTAGCCACACCGAGTCCGAGTCTCTGTCCGAGTATCATATCTGCGTGCAGAGTGAAAGGCGTTGGCATGTAAGCCACACGGCTCGTCATGATGAAGTGTCACTGATGCTTACTGGTGCAGAAATGACAGGTGACTCCTTTAACCTGAAGCAGTAATGCTGATTGTGCAGCTCCTGTGATGTGTGATATTACTGTTTCAATCACTGAGTGTTTCACTAATGTGCACAGACGTGGGCTTTGTACAGACACAACTAGCCTTAATGGGTTGGTCGGAAGTGCTGATAATGGGATAAAGTGATGATGTTACTTTAACTTGACCCAACTTGTCTTTGTATTCGCAATGGGAAGGAGCAAGGAGGGAGGGAGGGAGAGTGTGTTTTGAGCAAAGTGAAAAGAGACCAGAGATTTCCACACCCCTAATAATAAGCTTGGTGTTTAAAAGTCACAATCTACTTTTTAATGAAGTGTTAAAAACCATTAAAGCAGAATTAAACATCAAAATTGTTCAAATACTTTAATGATGTTAAATACCACATCACAGACCCAAACCTTCCACTGAGCATATCTGCACCCCATGACTGATTTCAAACAATCTGCAGACATTTCCAGTATGCTTTGCCACTGATTGCCTTGACTGATGTGACTTTATTGACTGAGGAATTTATTGCAATTTAGGTTTTGAAAAATCATGTTTCTTATTGTTAATTGCAGATGTATAAGAACAATCATTTAGCCCATTTTTTGGAAAGCCAAACAACTTTGAGACAGTTTGCTAATAAAACTGCTGCAAATGCACCTTGCGGCTCTTTTATGTTTCACTTCCGGCTTAGACAGGGCTACCAGTTGTTCTTATGAACATGATAAAATAGTTTCACATTTATCAAGGAATATCAAATAAACCTGATTTACACATATGATGTGAATGCTTTGCCTTTGTAACCACAATGGCAGAACAAGAAGCCCCTTCAAGCTATGGAGAAGCAGTCTTTAAGCTCTGGTGACCTTTAATCTTCTCTTCCATATGAAGAACGATCAGCAGTCAAACTCTCCGACATCTCAATCAGCGCCAAAGAATAGGCGCCTGTCAATCATGTGTAGGCCCCGCCCCCTACCTGGACCATGCTCTGGTCCACACTACAGCTTCCTTCAGCAGGTCTGGGTGCTGCTGACTCTCGGGTGGTTCCGCGATGCTCCGACGACAAAGGGGAAGCGTTCAATAATGTTTAACCAGTCTTTAAGGGTCAAGAATGCTGGCCCTCGGTGGGGAACACAATTCCTAAGGCAGGCGCTCTCCCCCCACTTTGAAGCGCCTTCCTGATCCCACAACATTGGGCCTTTCACATCCATGCAGGCCGCCATGCTAAAATCCCAGACTAAACTAACCTGGTGGGTCACTCAAAGTTTACTTTCTCAGACGTGCTGGATCTCAAAGACCCTCAAAGGAGCTGAATCTATGCGGCTTAAACAGTCGAGCCCAAAGCAGCAGCTCAAGTCTCTGTGACTTTTTCTGTCGCCTTGTGCCATTAAAAACCATCTTGATTTTTTTTTTTTTTTACAAAGACTAGATCATAAACAGATCAAATCAGTCATTTTTAAGCTTTACATTTGTTTTATACAAAGGAAGCAAATGGCAATATGATGCTTATCCTGTGCGACAGGCTTTCTTCTGACCTCTTTAGGCATCATGTTTGTTTGTTTGTTTGTTTGTTTGTTTGTTTGGCTTCAGAGAAGTCTCATTCAAATATTGTTTTTTTTAAGTACCTTTTTATATTATGTTCTAACTGAACACACCAAAAAGCTTTATTTAATTATATTTTTTCTACAAATGTTCTCAAATGATTCAACTCTTCAAAAGGCAAATTGGTTTTTAAATAATACAAATATTATTGAAGTATTGTTATGTTTCAGAAAAGCCCCAATTCAAATTGGTTCAAAAACTAACAGCACAGTTAGTATGCTCGTCCATCCCTATGGAGTGTCCATATTCTGTGGGTATTGATTGATTTCGTAAAAAAGTAAACCTATGTGCATGATTGCAGTCATTATATCTGCCAAATGACCATAATGTATAATGCTGTCCCAGGGTAATATAATAAAGAAATATTAAAAATCATCTTTAACTATAAAAACAATATATTTAAGACAATATATTACGAAAAACATGTAAAAGACATTTTAGACACCTCCTTGCAATCAGCAGTGTTTTTTCTTTATTATGATTTAATTAAACTGTTTAAAATACTAGTAATTAACTTACCCATGGTGCACATGCAGCTCTACGCTCCTCTTTCTGGAAAATCCCTTCCCCCAAATTATACATCTTTACACACTGAAGCTTACTGAATTAATATGTGATCGACCAAACACGTCTTAAAAATAACAAAAAATGAAAGGAAAATAAAGAGAAACTATTGGGGTCTGAACCATAATGTGTTGCCTCACAGAAACGGTGAATTTGAGATTAAGCAGAGCCTATACACCTAACCCTGTCCCAGTGTCACATTATGTGGTATACGGCATTAACACACAAATCTATAGACCTGCAATAGGACAATCACACCATGATTATTTATGAGACGTTTTCGTAATACTTTATGTCCATATAGCTATCTGTATCTACTTCATAAATCTTTCATTTAAGCCAATGTCAATAAGGTAGATGAAAAAAATACAATATTTTTTTCTAAAAAAAAAAAAATGCAAATTGCAATTCTTAGCATATAGTTTTGAGCCAAATTGGATGTACACACTATTGCATTTTATTACAAAATGCTGAAACTACACAATATGGAATCAACTGGATTATTTTTTAAAGCATCTTATATTTTACACTTCTCTACTGGCCAACATAAATCCTTAAAATATTTCTTCGTGTGTATTATCCTGTCAAAAAAACGACTTAACAGTATAACAATCTTATAACTTACCATAATAACAATCTCTCCTATCAATATATTAACACCTAATTTTGCACACCGAATTCGGTTAGAATGAAAAATGTTAGGGTTTTATAAAAACGAATCTAGTAACATTAGTTTTCACGAGTCCATATGAAAGCAGAAAAACGGGAGAATTGTGCGTTAATTAAGAGGTATTTATTCAATACTGGGGATGTTCCTGTGCGCTAAAGTTTCCTCAGACGCTCCTTGAAAAAAAGACGGTAAAATAAAAACTGCATAAATCTCTAACCTGATACAAGCATGTGGTCTAAACAGTACTGTAAATCAGTGCATGGCAAATATCTGAGTGCAACTCTAATACACTGTGACGTCAAGAGGGTTTCTTATTCTTATAGGTCATTATTATTATTATTATTATTATTATTATTATTATTATTAATTCCACTGGCAGTTTGGCTTTGTCTCGTTTGCTGACGTTTGTTTTTATATCATCTACTAAACACTGGAGGGGAAATAATAGCTGTTGAAACTTTAGCTCTTGCAGTTGCTCGCAGCTTCCTTTCCCAATCGCATCTCAGGAGAAAATTCTGCGGAAGGAAAGGGGAAGGAAAAAAAATCAAGCTGTGGTATTCGGATTATGGCGGCGTGGATAAAGCATTAAATGGGGCTAAAGAGGTCTGAATGGACGCAGTGGCGTGCGAACTGAAGCAGAGTAATTATTGCTTCATAATTGTGTTCTTTTCCTCTTTTTTTGGAGCGAATCGCGCAGCGGAGCCCCACTCGGAGCGGTTGTGACATTTAGGAGGCCAGTCTTTGTGCTGAACACTTCAAGTTTAAAAAACAAGGGCAATTGAGTCGGCAGAGCTCAAAGCCGCAGCCATTGTGCAGGACCACATTGAGTTTGGATTTGGGGACAATGGTGTTTCTCAAATTTCTAGCAAAAACCTATACTCCATCTGTGATCTCAATGAGCGTCCTTTCACCGGGCTCCTTCTTTTCTGTTCGTCTCGCTTTGTAAAGGGAGGCAGATGTGGAGGACTGGACCCTTTTAATTGGCTGGTACCTGAAACGCGCGCACGCAGGCGCGCAGCTTTCTTACCGCTGCTGATTTAGGAAGCTTTCGAAATGACCGCACTTAATACTATTGCAGATTGCAATCCATCGCAGTAGACCTCAAGAGGCTGTACACACACCCTGAAGTGTGCGAGAGTGAGTTGAAGCTGGCTAAAGTAAAGCTTTTAACCCATGCTGTTCACCTCACACAGACCTGATTATTATAATAGAGAGAGAGAGAGAGAGAGAGAGAGAGAGAGAGAGCAAGCACAAACCATCACATTATTTACTAAATGTAGATTCTGAAACTTTGGAGAACGTCAGGGGAAAGAGATCTTGGGCGCGCTGTAACTCCTTAGCCATGGTAAAGGCTTATTTTGCGCATGTGCTTGTACTGACTGGGTGCTGTGCCTCCAGGGGGATGCCTGAGCTGAGCTCGGGTGAGACTGAGGCCTGCGCGGAGCGGCGGCTTTTTTCTTGTGAACAAGAGGTTAACAACCTAATGAGGACTTGGTGATGAGATGAAGCGTGTAAATGCGCACCGGTTTCCCGTGTACCCCCTGGATCTGCTACTCTAACCTCTGCTGTGCTTCGCACACTCTCAGCGCTTCAGCAGGAGTTCCCGGGAGCCAATGCAGCTCCAGGCGCGCTCGGGCCGGCCAGCGGCGGTGAGAAAGGTCGCCACAAAGGCTCGCCGGGGTACTAGAGGAACAGAGACATGCTGTTACATATGTTGGGTCAAGCATCCCTTTTGTGCCGCTTTCAAAAAGGTGTAAAACTCAGTCATCTGTGTAGTTTCTAAAGGGGATGAAAGGCCTGTATGGGGTTTTGATGCACAGGTCTGATGAACCGTTTGAAAGAATGTTGAATTTCTTAAGTGCTCACAGTCACTTTTAATTGCCCCGGGGGCATTTAATTGGAATGCAAAGATAAGCCATTCAGTTAAGAGTTTTGAAGTAGTCCGTGTACGCCGGGCTCTTGTATACACCTACACACACTCTGGAAGAAAACGTAGAACTCTGAAGGGTTCCTTGCTTGGCCCTCTGGGGAAATTCCTAAAGGTTCTGCGTAGAACCCTACCTACACCAGTGTTTCCTTCTCGGAACTTTGGTTGAACCTAAAATTGAACCCAAATAAGACTTTTGTTCTACATTTACATTTTGTAGGTTCTGATTGACTGAGACTTGTTAAAAAAAATGACATGCTCATATGAGTTTATATTCGGTCAGCCTAAAAAGGCAAACATGATGATCTAATTTATGATATTTATTTGGTACTGTACAGTTACATACTGGAAGGGAACTGCAGTGGTGTTCTAACGAAATGCAAAGTGAGACATCACATGTAAAAATGTGATATGCAACTTATTTTTGAGTGATATTGTTAACCATTGTTCTGTGAGAATATTCCATTTTCCATAGATAGATAGATAGATAGATAGATAGATAGATAGATAGATAGATAGATAGATAGATAGATAGACGTGTTGTTGAAGTGCTTGTAAACAGCTCTGCCCCCAAGTTTGTCAATGAGGCAGACTTGATTTAACAGTCAGCACCTACGTGTGGTTTTTGTAATGAGCGCCGAGTTGCCTCTTCGGATGGCTATTTTCAGCCTTGAGAAAGAGCTGCCGAGATAATTACTTTGAATGTCAAAAAGATTTAGTTTAATATCGTCTCTATTAGTGGTGCTGGTTCAGTAATTAAAGGTGTGGATGAGAGTGGCGGTGGGACAGATGGCATTTGCTTACTGTGATTCCGTATGTAAACACAGAGAAGCGAGTGGAGGCGCAGGGGAGCGCAGACACCGAGGAGCAGTGCGCAGAATACAGCTCAGGCTTTAGAAACATACACAAGAGCACTCAGAAAAGATGCTAATGAATGCACACCACCAAACCTCTCTCTATGTCCCTGCATATTATCTAAAATTAAAAGCCGCTATCACCTTTTAAAAATATTGGGGGTGGGGGGGGGGTGTTTGGAGAGATTTGGGAAATTGAGCATCACTTTTGCTTTTCATCACTTCTTCTTTCTGCATCATCAGTCTGTTCAGGGGAACAGTGCTGCACATCACATGCTTTAAACAGTCAAAAGCGCATCATTTGATCAGCGTACAGATCTAGATTACATCAGGACCTTTCATACTGCACGTTAACTAAAAAAGCTCGAGTCCAGGACTTTTTGTTTTTTAAATAATGCTTGTGTAATTGTGTCATTTCATTATTTCAGTAAAGTTATAGAGGCTGATTCCTACTTAGTTCGCCCCCAAGACAAGCTACAACAAATACAGGATTGTAAATATTCAAAAGTCTGTTAGCTGGTCAGATTTTAGGAGGCTGTGTGTATATTTATTTTAATACCGGAATTTAAGCCATAATTTAAAAAAACATTTCGTACATTTATTACTCAGGGGAATTCACGCTTGACCAAAATGGGTTCACATTGTAGATATTTTATGACCGATGTTAGCTGTAGGTGATTATTTACCCTGATCTTTAATTTCACGACTGAAAAAAGGCTGATGGGAACAAGTCAATTCTATTAGTTCCCGTTTGTAATTTCTAAATGAATGTACAGAATTTTATCCTAGTACAACTTGTTAATTTTAATATTATTATATTTGATCGTAATTATCATATTTATTGTAACATGGAATTAATGAAAAGGTAAGAACATAATAATAATAATAATAATAATAATAATAATAATAATAATTGGGGAAGTTGTTGATCGACGTGCAGTCAGCTGTGCCTGCGGCTTTAGGGTTGGTATGACACTTAACACGAGTATTTGTCATAATAAACCACAAATTACGCGTATGATATCACTATCATGTCAGTATTTGCACAAGAGAAAAATTACAGAATAACCAAACGTAAAGCCGCATTCACCGTTAGGCTATATAACTGAAAGCGTGATGAACACTATACAGCCACTGAATCAAAGTCTGTCAGTCTATCTATCTATCTATCTATCTATCTATCTATCTATCTATCTATCTATCTATCTATCTATCTATCTA
>JAQLOM010000038.1:9547339-9563788 GCA_030068315.1 Chrysichthys thysi | reverse complement strand
TGTGTGTGTGTGTGTGTGTGTGTGTGTGTGTGTGTGTGTGTGTGTGTGTGTGTGTGTGTGTGTGTGTGTGTTCAGGTCATTATATTAGTCATTTATGCTTCATTCAGTATAAGGTCAACCAACCCCTTCCTGCAAAGAATGTGTAAAATACATAGAAGAAGCAGCCTTTATTTGTCACATATACATTATAGCACAGTGAAATTCTTTTCTTCACATATCCCAGATTGTTAGGAGGTTGGGGTCGGAGCACAGGGTCTGCCATGATACAGCGCTCCTGGATGAGAGAGAGTCAAGGGACTTGCTCAAAGGATCAACAGTGGCAGCTTGGTGGTGCTGGGGCTTGAAACCTTGACCTTCTGATCAGTAACGCAGAGCTTTAACTGTTCAGCCACCACTGCCCTTTGCTAGCATTTGCACTTATAGCCAATTTATACTTTTTTAAGCAAGTGTAATTATTAATGTAGCATAATGGCAGGTTGTGTTGGGTCCTGTTTTTCAACCCGTCCTGCTTTGCGAATTCTCAAGTCCAAAGAGGAGACACACAGCAAGTAAATGACTGCACCCAGTTGTATAGCGGTACATTGCTCTGTGAACATGTTGAGCTCCGATGATTGAGTAATCCATTTCCCCGAGCAGCTCTCCTGATGCCGTAAACACTCTTACCGAGCAGACACGTCATTCTTCATCTCAGCCAGGGACACCCAGCTTGGGAAAAAACGGTGTGGATTTGTAACGCTTTTGTGCTTTGTGTTTTTCTTTCTCTTTGTCTCTCTTTCCCTCTCTGTCACACCCTTGTTTTTCTACATCCTCTCTGTTTATATTGCTGATTTATTTCAAGCGTGATACTTGAGATGAGATGCACTGATGTTTGCTATCTCACATTTCTATGCTTGGAATATCTTTGTAAACCAACGTGCAGAAATGGTGGAGGAATTTTGATAGAAATGCATTTGGTTTGGTTACAGGCAGTTGCTCAGGAGTAAACAAAATTGAAATGTGCCCTACATATCTGTCAGTTTGTGCTGCCTATGAAATGGAACGGGTTTATGTTGTTTTTTGTATGTATGCAGAGCAAATGGTAGCGTGCAAATAAAGAATGTTGTACAGAGGGCATCTCATTTGGTTCTCAATATAGCTTGCTATTACTCCATATTTCAAATCGCACTCCCCACTGATATAAAAGCTTGGAAACCCTTTAGGATTTAGATAACTAAAGCTAGGCTTGCATTAAATCGCGATGTATGCCATTAGCTGAACCTCTGGATATAATAATCGAATACCAGCCTAATTTGAAAAGAATTTATCTCTAAAATGTAATGTAATGTAATGTAATGTAATCCATACAAATGTGTTTAATGGCATATGGTGTTCATGTACTTGATCTTTGTCTCCTCATGGGTTTGAGAAGGCCTATGCAGAGCTGGTCTTCCTCGGGAAGACCTATTTAAGACTGATCCAAGGCCATTTTAAGTGGGTATAAGTTTGTATCTGTCTTTCAAAAAAGATTCCGATTGTGCTCTGCTTTTCTCTGGACTTGCTACAGAGCCAGAGTACATTTGGTCTCAGTTCCTTTCACTGCGTTTATTTTTCTCTAGCGCAGAGAGAATTTCTAAGTTAATATGTCAACTTACAATTCTAAGTTCCTCAATTTAAGTGTATTTGCTAAGAATTAATAGTATTTTTGGGTTTGGTCTTGCAATTTTAACTGCTTTTTATCTCAATTGTTGTTTTTTTTTTATACCTCTTCTTTCCTTTTGTACTTTCTAACTTTGTAAAATATATATTTATTGCTCTGTCGGTTAATTTCACTTAAGTAATTGCACCATGTTAGGTAGAGCAAGCCAGAGTGCTTCCAGAAGGAAAGGGAGACAGAGCACTGGTGCATTGCCAAGGCTTTTGAATAGCTTTCAGTGGAGGCTTTTTCCTTCCCTCTTCCATCCCTCCCCACCCCAATCACATAAAACTGGTAGTGCATTGACAGTGGGAGCACTTTGTGTAATTCCCCAGATTGAAAAGCTGTTTCCCAATGAGAGATTTCTGTCCCTGTTGCTCCTGACAGACAGAGTAGGTCTTGCTAGGATACTGCAGGCATCTTGCTCTTCACTAGCTAAACTCCTCTGCCTTGGTAGCCGTTATACTGGAACACACATCAGGACACTGACCAGACATGACTTTTGACAACTACAAGCTACAAGACACAACTGTAATTTTATACCTGCAGCCCAACCCAGCAGCACAGACTAGATACGATGGCAGCTTGCTACAGGACATAGGACTGTGGTGTTATTACAGCCCAATCATCTCGTTCTGCTCAGGTGGGGCTCCTGTTAGGTATATGACTGAGCTGAGAGAGAGAGATCGAGAAAAACTCACTGTAAAAACTAATCTCCTGTACAGCCTTGGGATTTCAGTACAGTATTGCTGCTAAATCCAATACGGTTTTATATCCTAAACAACATTGTCTTCATCATACTGCATGCCAGACACCACACCTGGAAACGTGTGAGTGTGTGTGTGCACATACACATGTCCCACTGAGCTGAAAGTGAACAGCATGAGCAGTTCACACTTCCTTTGACATCTCATTCCACCCTGCCGTTGAGGCTTCCCACCTTCCTGCGTCCATGACCTATAGTAGTGTATTTTTCAGCATGTGTGCTTCTCTGCTTTCCTCCATCTCCATCCCTGTGTTGGGAAACTCATTACAGGCCAATCAGCTTGGGGCAGCGCGTGTGGCCTCACAGGTAGCCGGGCTGTAAATAAGCATGAGTGCGCATTCTGCTGTTGCACGGTGCGGGCCTGATAACAGCTGCTCTCAGCGACACTGTTGACCTTCTCTTTGCCTCTAGTTCACCAAGGACTCTCCAGCTGCTTCTCTTTTTATCCCCACAACATTTGTAGGAGCAATTATTCTTATTGCTTAGCTAGAGATGGGGCAAGGAGGGAGAGCAGTAGTAAACGGATATTAGAAATAACGAGCACTATTTTATTTACAGTGATATTATGTTTCCTACCACCCTCATCAGCTCACATGTACAGTTCTTTTTTTATTTCTATGCCTCTGCCACTAGGCGGTGTGACAGTGTGTCGGTTCATGCGTCTGCCTGAGACACACCATATTTCAAGAATGTGTGGTTGAATGTACGATTTATTTGAAATGATCATGGTAACCAGAAGATGGACTTTTAAGAATTGACCCAAATGGAGTCAAGGTCACAGCAAGGTCAACTGTCTGAAATAGTTTTTCTTTAACAGCTGCCTTCCTGGAGGAAATATAATTTAAGGCCATTTCAGGCATACAAATTAGTAACAAGAAGGGCTAGATTTGGTGGTGGCAGAGACATACCTACTCCCAAATTCTACTTGTTGGACTTATCAAGACATTTATTAGTTGTTATGCATTTCTCATTCATTAAAATTCATTAAACATATCGTGTCCCATATAATTCCTGGACATATGTATGACTGATAAATACTGACTATTTAGTAATAATAATTTAGTATATGATGTAAATGAGACATCATATGTATATGTGTATTTACATATTTATACAACCCGAATTCCAGAAAAGTTGGGACATTCTTTAAAGTTATGAATAAAATGAAAACTAAAAGACTTTCATCTCACATGAGTCAATATTTTATTCACAACAGAACATAGATAACATAAGAAATGTTGAAACTGGGAAATTGTACACCTTTATCCACTAAATGAGCACATTTTAAATTTGATGTCTTAGAGGGGCAGAGTGTCTCAGAAGTAAAGATGGGCAGAGGCCCTCCAATCTGTGAAAGAGTGCATAAAAATATTGTGGAATACTTTACAAATTATGTTCCTCAATGTCAAATTGCAAAGGCTTTGCAAATCTCATCATCTACAGTGCATGAGATCATCAAAAGATTCAGAGAAACTGGAGATATCTCTGTGTGTAAGGGACAAAGCCGAAGACCTTTATTGGATGCCCATGGTCTTCAGGCCATCAGACGACACTGCATCACTCATCGGCACAATTGTGTGAATGACATTAATAAATGGGTCCAGGAATACTTCCAGAAACCACTGTCGGTGAACACAATCTGCCGTGCCATCTGCAGATGCCAACTAAAGCTCTATCATGCCAAAAGGAAGCCATATTTGAGCAGCTCCAGAAGCGCCGTCGTGTCCTGTGGGCCAAGACTCATTTGAAATGGACTGAAAGTGGGAAAGTGTTCTATGGTCAGATGAGTCCAAATTTGACGTTCTTGTTGGTAATCATGGACGCCGTGTCCTCTGGGCTAAAGAGAAGGGAGGCCTTCCTGCGTGTTATGAGCGTTCAGTGCAGAAGCCAGCATCTCTGATGGTATGGGGGGCATAAGTGCATACGGTATAGGCAGCTTGCATGTTGTGAAAGGAACTATGAATGCTGAAAGGTATATAAAGGTTTTAGAGCAACATCTGCTCCCCTCCGGATGACGTCTGTTTCAGGGAAGACCTTGTGTATTTCAGCAAGACAATGCAAAACTACATCCTGCAGCCATTACAACAGTCCGGGTGCTGAATTGGCTGCCTGCAGTCCAGATCTTTCCCCTATAGAGAACATTTGGTGCATCATTAAACGAAAAATACGTCAAAGACGACCACGAACTCTTCAGCAGCTGGAAACCTATATCAGGCAAGAATGGGAACAAATTCCAACACCAAAACTCCAGAAACTCATAACCTCAATGCCCAGACATCTTCAAACTGTTTTGAAAAGAAGAGGAGATGCTACACCATGGTAAACATGTCCCTGTTCCAACTATTTTCAGACCTGTAGCAAGCATCAAATTTGAAATGAGCTCATTTTCTGCATAAAATTATAAATTTTTTCATTTTAAACATTGATGTTATCTATGTTCTGTTGTGAATAAAATATTGACTCATATTATTTGAAAGTCTTTTAGTTTTCATTTTATTCAAATTTAAAGAACCTCCCAACTTTTCTGGAATTCAGGTTGTATATCTCAGGTGATTATATGAGAGCAAATGTGAGCACTGGTGCAGGCACAAATTATTCCAGCTTCCCAGCCATGATATTATCTAGAAGAAGTTCTAAATGCAATATTTGGCCAGACATTTGTGGACGCCTGACTATTCTGAAGGATGTCTTTGCATGATATGGCCTTCACTGAAACTAAGACGCCTAAACGTCTTCCAGCATTACAGTGCCCCTGTATACAAAGGTCTGTGAAGGCATGGCTTGCCAAGGTTGGAGTGGAAGAACTTAAGTGCCCTACACAGAGCCCTGACCTCAACCCCACTGAACACCCTGAACCACTGAACATGACCCAGGCCTCTTTACCAGACATCCGTGCCTGACCTCACTGATGCTCTTGTGGTTGAATGAGCAAATAGCCACAGCCACTCTCCCAAATGCAGTGGAAAGCATTCCCAGAAGGATGGAGTTTAGTGTAACAGTAAAGGAGGACTAAATCTTTTGGGTTGTTCAACAGGCACATGTAGGTGTGGTGATCAGGTGTCAACATTCTTTCGACTTTAAAGTGTATAAGCACTTGTTGCTGTAAGAAATCAAGGCTCATATACAGGATTAAAAAACCTGATAGGAAAACAATTGCAAACTACCACACATGCCTTAGCTTCTCTTCAGTAATGATTCAAGTACAGTTAGAGTATTGAGATTCACACCAAATATCATTCTTAACAGGAAACTGATATGGATGTGAAGTTTTGTTTATCTTTTGGTCACATGCTGCTGCACAGAATATGAGAGTTGAATGTGATGGATTCCTGCTGGGGTTGATCTGAGGAAATATTTAACAATTTTATAATAATCAAAATCGGCCCTTAATCTCATTTCCTTACCTATAAAAGTCATTTTTGCCATGTATGCGCATGTCTGATTTCAACTACTATGAAAAACCTTCATTTCTGTAGTCTGGCCCAGTGTCCTGCCCACAGCCTTACAGGATTGCTTGCAATGTGGATGACACATCATGGACAACCAACCAACACTTCCACAGGCTGTGTCTATGTTCCACCTGCAGCACTGTTAAATTGGCAGAAATACGCAACATGTGTCGTGCAAATCCAGTCAAACCTGCTTTTTGGTGTTTGTGAGGAACGTGGGAATGAAGCAAAACCTGCGTTCATTTCCAAAGTGAGAGGAAAGGGAAGAAAAGGTCAAGAATGAGCAAGGCAGTTGGCCAAAAGCACAATGAATCCATCATATCATTTCGCTTACTCACTCTTGCACACATACCTTGAATTGACAACTATCATCAGGATACTTTTTGCACAGTTTTTTTTCAAATACCCTTTCTTTTATTATGTTTGAATATTAAACACTATGTTCATGTAATGTAAGTTGTGAGTAAGAACTTAATTCTCAAATTTACAAACCTCAAAAAAAATTGTAGGGTAAAGGAATATTGGCTCCAGTTGTTACAATAATCAGTATTGGTATCGGCCTAGAAAAAAACAGATTAGTCAACATACCTCCCAACTTCCAGCTCTTTGCTGTGGATGTACAAGAGCAAACATGATCAGAGTCTTTGCAAGTTACAATCTAGCACTTAAACATTGAGCCATTGATGTCCAAACATTAAGACCATCTAAACATAAGGCACGCAATTTATTTATTTAATAAGAGTGTTATTTAATTAAAAATATTTAATTATTTCATTAAGAGTGGCCTAATAAAGATGTTTTTAAAATAGTACAAAATACAGTATATTGCTTGAAGAGTTGTCCATATACTTGGGTGCCCCTTCCATATATCACCTATGTGTGGGAAACACTGGCAGCTGTTGACACACTTCGAGCGGCTTTTCCAGTCTGCCCACGGTCTTGTGGGACTCCAGAACAGAGAGTGTGTTTCATGGCTGAGATCAATAATACAATTTAGCAAATTTCACAGTGAATGACTCCCTGTGACCTACCAACTGTTATGAAATGAACATACTTGCTTTGGGCATTTCTTCTCTGAAAGGGAAAAAAAATGTGGTGTGAGCGCAGAGGAAACATTTGAACCCTTTCGAATTCATTGGCCTCTTTATCAATGGTGCCAAGTGTGTAGGCTGTTGAGCATTCTGGGGTCTTCAGGCATCATGTTGCTCTGTTTTGCCTGATAGTTTCTGTTGGCAAGATCTGAATAGCAAGACCCCCAAGAACATCGACTCCAAACACTTAGTTCTCTTTCATTTACTTTTCCCATTTCGTTTTTTGATAAAAATGCTAATGTGCATGATTATTTCACTATTTAGTGCCATTTTAATGACAGCCTAGTGATTTGGTGACATTCTGTAATTGATGTCATTAATTAGCAGCCGTTGCCCTCTGAGCTCAGAGCTGGCATTTGTGCACAGTGCAGCCTATCTAATCCCACGCTACAGTGAAGTATTATTTTAATGCTTAATTTATGCTTGTCTTGAGGCACTCGCAGTCCTGACACCTGTTACCGAGTTCCACAAAGTTAGAGGTCACGGCTGTAATCTCATCTAGATTTAGCGATAAAGATATGGCTTGGTCAGTGGGGAGGGAGAGATTGATGTTGTCATGGTGACTCTTTGCCTTTAGACTTTCAGTAGGAGAGGGGGAGAAAAAACCGCAAGGGCAGAGTTTGAGATGAGGTTCCGAAGCAGGGGTTTCCTGGGGTTTGAATCAATTCCAGCTTTATCAGTCGTCTGTGTCCAGGAATTCTCACCCTTGGGAGCGGCTGATGTGTTTTCCAATAATGAAAGCGAGCACATTGCAAAAGTACATTTAGGAGGTGCCTGTGCTCCCACGTCTCCTCTAATTTCAAATGGAGTTTCTAACCGTGAGCGCAGGCTCATAGAGGGCTTGAGAAACGCGTGTGGCCATATGCTTTATTGGCGAGTAGTTCCTGATGCATACTGACCAGCTCAAACACAGTGTGACTTGGCAGCTGTGGCATTCAGTAGGTGATGTGATGGAAGTGGCCTCTCACTCACTACTATGCAATAATTTATAATGGCCTGGAGGCTGAAACGCTATGCCAGTTTGATTAAATCATTTCTAATTATACTAAATTCTGATCTTTAAAAAAAATGTTGAGTTTGTTCTGCTTTTATGGTCATTGAAGCTCTGTGTAAACGCATCAGAAATGGGGAATTGGACTGTTAACAATATTTCAGTTGCGAAAAACTTTTAACACGGTTCAAAGGATTGCACTTTTTAAATTATGTAGATATAAATGATTAAATTGCAACTGCATTATTTCCCATTTGATCTTTTTTCTCCTTCAAGTAGGTAATTTCTTTTGTCTAAACCAAGGTTTGCACAAGGTGAATGAAGGGAAATATTTGTAGTGGTGAACCTGGAAAATAGCACTTTTGGTTATTAATGTCTTGTGTAGCCCTTGAAAACGTAATGATAAAAAATGAATGTGTCAACATTGTCAACATTGTGTCAACATTGTTAACGCTGTTACAATGAACTTTGTATATTTTTGCATGTCTCTGTAGTTACCTTTTATATACTCTATGGTATTATTTTGTATATAAAGTATATATTGTACAACCCGAATTCCAGAAAAGCTGGGACATTCTTTAAATTTGAAAAAAACTTTCAAATCACAGGAGCCAATATTTTATTTACAACTGAGCACAGATAACATAACAAATGTTCAGACTGGGAAATTGTACACCTTGATCCACTAAATGAGCACGTTTCCCAAATTTGATCAGTGTTGGGCAAGTTACTTTTAAAAAGTAATTAGTTAGAGTTACTTATTACTTCTTGCAAAAAGTAATTGAGTTAGTAACTCCGTTACTGCATGACAAAAGTAACTAATTACCAGGGAAAGTAACTATTGCATTACTTTTTGCGTTCCTACCCCCTGTAAATTCAAAAGTATGTTGAGTTATTCATAGTGAAAGTGATGTTATGTTAAATGTTAAATGTGTTTAATGCCTGAAATGCACATACAGTGTTCCCTGTACCCACGACTGTCTGAGGCCACGAGTAACTTGAGTCACAAGCATTTTTATTTAATAAAATCGCGCTGTACCCACGAGCAATGTTTGAAGTCACGAGCGGTACTGCGAGTCGCCCGCCTCGTTATCTCTATATGCATAAACAATGGGGAACAACGGAAACACAGGGTCAGCGACGGTCACAGCATCGTGTTGTTAGCATCTCTTTGAGACCACATGAACTATTTTTGTGCTTTCGATTTCTTTTGATTGCTTCAGCCGGCTCTTTCTAACAGCTGTTTTGCGTTGCCGCGACATGCCACCAGAGTGGTGCTATGATATGTATGTTTACATCCACTCTTGTAAATGTATGAATGTTGTTTTTTTTATATAAAATGCTTCCTAAAGGTAAAACTACGCTTAGCCTATGCCGAGCAGCCTAGCCTGTGGGACTTGGTCTCTTTCGTGTACAGCCATAGCACAGGTTTTTTTTTATGCACTTAAAGATATAAGTGTGTCTAATATGCCGAAAAATATGATATTCTCAATCAATACTACTTATATTGTCACTAAAAGCTCAATTATTGTGCCTATAAATGTTCTGCATGGGGGTATTTTGGGACCGGAAAACCAATGAATCCCTTTCCCATTATTCCTTATGGGAAAAATTGTTTGTACCCATGAGAAATTGTACCCACGAGCTGTGTCTTTGCCATGAACTCGCACGTGCAGATCAAAAGGACACGTGCAGATCAACCTCGGACCATAAATAGACTCGGCTATGCGCACTTCGGTGCAAAACATTGTTTAGCCACCTCTGCGTGTGTTACTCTGGCAATCCGTTCAAGTCTTTCCACTTCCTGGTTTCTGATTATTGCGCTTATCAACTCCTGTGTGTTGTTTGTCGATCGGTAACCCTGCCCGTTTTTGACCACGATTTCTGCCTGCCGTATTGTGTACTTCCGCCTGATATTTTAATAAACTCCCCCAGGGGATTTTATAAGAACTTCAGCCTGCACTTGTGTCCTGACTTCAGCCCTTGACTCTGACAGTCTTCAAACCAATTACACTCGTGTGTACAAGGATCACTGTGTATAGTCTACGTATGTTGTACGTGTGCCAGAATCTACTCTGGTTGGCCGTTAAATTTTATTCGACCAATCATCATCACCTGTCCCCCACTTAAACAAAGTAAAATAAATCGCATTTCCTGACTGAGAGACTGTGTCAGATGAAAACCACTTCAATAAAGTAACACATCGCATTTTATGTTCAGTAACAAGAACAGCATTGTAACGATAAAAACAGTAATTAGTTAGATTACTTGTTACTAAAAAAATAATGCAGTTAGTAACGCTGTTTATTTATAACGCCGTTATTCCATCACTGAATTTGATGCCTGCTACAGGTCCCAAAAAAGTTGGGACAGGGCAACAAATGGCTGAAAAAACAAGAAAATTTCAGCTGGGAGAACATCTAGCAACAATTAAGTTAATTGATATCAGGTGTGTAACATGATTAGCTATAAAAGGGATGTCTTAGAGAGGCATAGTCTCTCAGAAGTAAAGATGGGCAGAGGCTCTCCAATCTGTGAAAGAACCTTGTGGAATATTTTAAAAACAATGTTCCCCAATGTCAAATTGCAAAGGCTTTGCAAATCTCATCATCTACAGTGCATAACATCATCAAAAGGTTCAGGGAAACTGCTGATATCTCTGTGCATAAGGGACAAGGCCGAAGACCTTTACTGGATGCCCGTTTTCTTTGGGCCCTCAGATTAATCAAATTTGACGCTTGCTACAGGTCTGAAAATAGTTGGGACAGGGGCATGTTTACCATGGTGTAGCATCTCTTCTTCTTTTCAAAACAGTTTGAAGATGTCTGGGCATTGAGGTTATGAGTTTCTGGAGTTTTGATGTTGGAATTTGGTCCCTTTCTTGCCTGATATAGGTTTCCAGCTGCTGAAGAGTTTGTGGTCGACTTTGATGTATTTTTCGTTAATGATGCACCAAGTGTTCTCTATAGGTGAAAGATCTGGACTGCAGGCAGCCAATTCAGCACCCAGACTGTTGTAATGGCTGCAGTATGTGAAATAGATGTCATCTGGAGGTGACCATGTGTTGAATTGTATGGACTTTGGGCTGTATCTACAATTTGGTTCACGACCAAAAATTTCATAAAAAAAAATGCATTGGGTCACATATAAAATTTGGTCGTCAAACAGATTCCTTGACCGATGCCATCCTAACGCTACGTCATCCCAAGCCCCCACCACTGAGACAATGTGTATGTATTGGTTTCTAACAGCCGTTAGCGGTGTTCAAACATGCTGTCAGCAGTTTATAGCCCTAAAGTCTAAACAGTAGCCCCCCCCTCCCCTTTTCCATTTCTGCACGCCCGAACTCCTCTTTACATAGGTAAGCGAAGTGTGAACTTTATTTTACAATACTGTGTACTGTTTTTTACTGTAGTTAATACGTTTCTTTTATTATTAACACATTTTTAATACTATATTGTGTTTTTCATTAAACGCGTGTGTGCGTGTGCATGCGTGCATGTGCATGCGTGTGTTTCTGGTTTCTGTGCATTTGTGGATGGCAGTATGTAGGCCTGACTCCAGGCCTCAGGCACCGGTGGACTGCAGCTGTATAAATTCTCCTTTGTGCCGGATGAGCAGTGTGACTGGCCTGGCTTGTAGTTTGGTAATGGGATTAGCGCAGCCATCTTCTCTCGGTTTGTTCGTGTGTGAATGGTCCTGCACAGCAACACAGCCACAAATCAAAAGCTTTTAAGTGAAACAGCTCAGTGTTAACTCGCATGAAGAATGCTAACAAAGATCCATCATATTTTCATGCAAGTGCTACAATCAGCTCTTCTTGTGGCCGATGCTAACGCATGGGTTTGTCTGAGATATAAACATCTGAATTGAACAGCTGGAAGTTAAGAGCAGCATTTGCTGGATGTGAGGATAATACTGGCATTCTTTTCTACAAACCACCCACAACAAACACATGGGCGCACTGCTAGCGTACCTGAGGAAAGCTAATTCGCACTGTGTTTACCGGGCTCCTTTATATAATAGGGTTAACCACATGAGAGTACAAACACACAGTCACATAATATCGCAGATGTTCAAGCCTCCCACTCTTTTCACCATATTGAATTTTTATTCCAGCTTGTTGACAGAGGGCTGAACTAACTTCTTGCAAATGAGAACATGTTTCTAGCCCAGAGTCTCTGTGCGGAGTAATCCTGTAAGGTGGGGGGGAAAAGGTAGCAAAAAATCCAAAAGCAGTATATATTCCCAGAGAAGTTTGTGCAGCCCACTTCTGCGCTGAGCATTTACTCTTATTTGTTAAAATTTCAATTTGTTAAATCTTAAGCACTGCACTGTTTTGTCCTAACAATTGATGATTTATATGGCCTGTAACCAGTGAAGACTCCTCTGAGAAAATATGCAGATAGGACTAGAATTATAGATTCAGAGAGAGTTTGTCTCTCATATGATTGCTTTTGCATCTTTTTCTTTCTCTTTCACTTTCTCTCTCTCCCTTTCTTTTTTATGCACAAATATCTACATAGAAGGGATGTGCATCTCCAATGCAATATGCATCTTGATGCATTGCCAGTGATGTGTTAAAGATACATATGAAGCAACTACTAATGCAATATGATTCTCTCCGATCACAATGCAGACATGATTTGGTTGAAGACAATGCGATAATCCTCCATGTGTTTCGAGGAGGGTCTGGTGCAAGAAGGGATTTTTATTTTGAAATCCCGGCGGCGCTACGACGAGAGAGCAACAGGGACTTTTATTTTGAAATCCTGTTGGAGCCACGCCTACAACGTGCGAGGCTTGGCCAAGAGACTTGGCAAGAACTGGCCACTGACAGCAGTGGTGATGAGAGTGCATGCCTGAGAAAAAGATTTTTACAGAGGAGGAAGGAGTCTAAATATAAAATTACTGGTCATAATGTCTTGGTCACAATTCTAAATAATAAAGAAGTACAACCTCTACTAATAATTCTATATTAATCAATTAGATTTTAAAAGCTGTTAGAAAGATGCATCCCGACTTCGTCTCAAATGATCCGGTGCACATTTTTTTAAATGGGGCAATCACATGGTTAACTTTTAAATCGGTGCACCATTGCAAATAGATGAATCTTACCATCCCTAGTACATACACGCACTGTTTAAGTCAGCCATTGATTTTTCCTCTTCTTATTGTGCATCGAGTTATCTGTCAGTGAACTGTCTCACCAAATGCCGTTTTCCCTCCGGTGCATGAAGGCTGGACCTCTCCCGAGCTATTTATTTTGGTTAAGAAGTGAGTGATGCAGTGTTGATTACAGCTCATCATAGTCTGACTTTGGAGTCAGACACCATAAAATTAAAAGTGAAATCAATGGTGTATCCATATCTGTTCCTCTCAAGCTGAACATAGATGTGTAGCCTTGAGGCCTGTATTCCTCGTTTGACTGGAAGTATCTGCAGAATCCCTTATGGACCATGGACAGCAGCTCACACGCTGTCCGTGGTCCTGATCCGTCGAACCACTCTGATGCGTCAGTGCCATAATGGCTTTTATCAGGCTGAGAGCAAATATTTGATACACTGTAGTTCCATTAACAGAACGGGTTCACGTCTCGATCCTCTGCGAGGGATGCTTTACCTGAATCCGTGTAATCCCTTGGGATATCACAGGTCTCTCTAATGTTAGATTTGTTTAAAATGCAGCTGAACTTCAGCTTGTTATCCAAGACAGATTTTCTCTTTTAATGTAGATCAAAGCTCTGTTTTCCATACTGCTGGTCTGAATGAACCGAAGCCTAACTTGAGCTTTATAACTCGGGTATAGACTTTTTTTGGTTTGCTTGCTTTCAGATTTGTCACTAGTTCAAAATTTTGCTTAATATGAGATTTTTTTTCCACTTTGAAAGCAGGCGTAATGTGTTCATCAAGAGTTTAGCCATTTCGTCAATCAGCCATTTTTAAATGATACATTTTATCTAATATTGTATTGCAGTTTGTTGGTCACTGACTTATGTTCGCCATTGATGCCAGAAGCAGTTTAAATGGTTAATGTGTCAGAATGTTATGTGATGAATTACAGGGCACATCTGCGTGGAACAGCTGTGGTCACCATTCCACTGTTTTTCAATCCTGTGTCCACAGCTGGTCATGTTTCCTCCCGTTGCTCCTACAGGGAACTTCATCTCTCTCTCTCTTTCTCTGTCTGTCTCTCTCTTTTTGCCACCTCTTTTTCTTTCATCTCGCATTCCTTCTCCTTTACACACACATTCTTTTAGTTTCTATTCAGGTAATGATGTATCGGTCCATTTGACTCAGAATTGTATGCAAATAACATGTAAGTGTAACGGTCTTTCTGGTTTGAAATGTGTTTCACTCAACTTGGCTTCGAATGCAGACTGTGGGAACGTGCTCTCAGTGCTGAGAGTTACCGTCTGTCATTCGCTTTTAGATATGAAAGAGAATGTAGAATTGCAATACATCTTACTCCTGGAGAACTTGCCCTGAAGGGTTTAGGCCCTGCAACCTATTTAATTAATCTGCATACCTCATTTTGAACAACACACCCACACCCTTACACACACACATGCACACGCACAGAAGTCACAGTGCTGCTTTCAGTTCATCGATCCTGGCATATTATGCTCAAGACTTAATTCAATTTTGTGTCATATTTGAGTTACACAGGAGCATATCCATTTCATTTGTTTATGTTTAAACGGTCATTCATTGACCTTTGTCATAGCTGTCTGATAATCTATATATGTTTGTCAAGCAGGCCTATAACAGTGAGCTCTGCTCATGTTCCCAAATTTCTAACTTCAGCTCGAGCACGGCCTGACCCATGCCAATATTCATAGCTCGGAATAAATATTTGACAACAAACCACCATGAGTGAAATCTTTTCCACACTGTACTGATTCTCGGCTGGAATGGACTCCCGGCTCATGAACTTTATTCGTTCCTGGACTTTGTTCGGGACCCGATTTGTTCACGTCCCGAATCAGTTTTTCCCATTGATATGAATGTAAATACAATTAATGTGTTTCAGCCCTCGACATGTTTTTAAAAGTGTATTATGGGTTTATGAGTGGCAATAAAAATAGAATAAAATTAAAATAACCTTAATTATAGAAAAGTAAAACTAAATTAAATTAACAGATGATTTTAATGCGCATTCCCTCTGCGGTGGATACATAGTCGCTGGCGTAGGTGGACGGTGGCGGAGGGATATGGCGGTTCTCATGTTTTGCAATTATTTCTTTCTTTATTTTAACTGTTATACACTTAGGCTTCTTACTCTCACTACCATTTCCACGTACTTCTGACCCATAATGAAGCTTATAGTGCAGAAATGCAGAGAAACACAACGGAAAACTGCGTTGAACACGTTTACACTACGAGTGCTTGACCAGAACTGAATGTTTGTGTCGCGAAGCGTAGGCTGGCTACTTTTAAGTCAGTCGAGGATTTGTTCGTCAGTCAGTACAAAATCTGCTCGGTAATTTAGTTCGTACGTCAATTTGTTCGCCATCCAATGCGTTCGGGAGCCGAGGGTACACTGTATATGCAAACATAGACTGTGTACAAATCAGTGTTGCTGTATGAGGAGTTTCAGAGTTTGGGTTGTGTAAGTTGTGGTGTGTGTGTGTGTGTGTGTGTGTGTGTGTGTTTGTGTGTAAGTGAGGAGTTTGATGTGTAGTGGCCATTCGCTGTTGGCTGACAGAAGGGGTGAGCTCTGCTTGTCTCGGCTCTGAGTATGTGGTGGTTGCCCCATCTGTCGGTAATTAGCTCTGAGCTACCTGGCTCCGCATGGTGAGTTCCACACTCAGTCCCTGAGATGTGGATATCACTTCTCCCTCCTCCGTCACCTGACCAACTGTCCTCTGCTCATCCATCTTTTCAGCCTGATGACTTGATGCTTTGTAAGATCCATTAAGAAGCGTAGTAGCTTTGAAGTGGCTTGAGATCTGTCAGTGTTTTTTGCATGTTTTGAAGGTTTCATTTGAATTCATTCAGTGTCTTTGTATTAGCGGTGAATATAATGTTGGACTCAGACTAATAATTGAATGCCTTTGACACTTTGTTTGTTTAACGCTGTATCTATATCATGGAATATATGCTTTGGCTGTTGCTGAAGAATCCTCTTGTGCTACTCTTATATTCAGTATATAAAAATCAAATTATATATGAATAAAAAACCAGTGTATTTTTATTGCCATTTGACATGTTCGGGGTCTTTACTGTACTCAGCAAAATGAGAAAACGCCTTTTTGTTGTTTGTTTTTATTTGTTTGTTTATGGTTGCTGTGTCGAGACGCATGTCTTGCTGAAGGCTTGTTATTTCACGATCTGCTACCAAAGCTGTCTCAGTTGTCACCTGAGTGGCCGCCAAGATTCTCTGCAGCCTTCATCCATCCCATCTACTGTGTGTGTGTGTGTGTGTGTGTGTGTGTGTGTGTGTGTGTGTGTGTGTGTGTGTGTGTGTGTGTGTGTGTG
>JAQLOM010000038.1:9513733-9525708 GCA_030068315.1 Chrysichthys thysi | reverse complement strand
TTCTGTGCATCATTATTGGTGTTGTACCAACTTGACATGAAAAACCAATAAAATATATTGCAAAAAAAAAAAAAAAATGATGATACACACATTGAGAAGCTGATAATTAAGGTGAGAACTGATTGTTCATCGTAAACTTATATTTCTTTTCAATTTGGTAATAATGTTGGTTTCCCAGTAGATTAGGTTCAAAATGTAGAGGTAGGTGTGGTATTATTCAGTGGAAATTTTCTCCTTTGTAATTTGCTAGAACTTAACACCTGGTTGAGATGCGTACAAACAAGAAATTTCAGTTCGGGGAAAATTCAGAACTCTACCATATTGTAAAAAATGCAAAGATCCGACCACGTGAAGGGCTTTCTGAATCAGCATAGTCTAGTATAACTTGGGAAAGTTTATGCATCCAGGATGAGATTTATGTGTTAGGCAGGATATAGCTCGGTGTCTGTTTAGATTTGCCGTTCCTAACAGTATTGCACACATAAGATGCAGTCAATTGGAACAAAAAATGTTATTTGCTTTAAGTTAAAAAAAAAAAAAATCAATCAGTGCAGTGTTCAAAAAAGCCTCGTTTTCCTTGTTATGAACATTAAATCAAAAGGCAGCTTGATGATGATGGACATCTTTAAATTACAGGCACATAGCCATGGCGAGAACTGCTAAATTAATTTCATGAATAAGTATCCGTAGGTCACCTTGATATTTCTTGTGTGTGTGTGTGTGTGTGTGTGTGTGTCCAGTGTTCCTGTTCCAGAAGTGTTGTGTGGTAAACAGTGTTAAGCTGAGCAGACATGCCTGTGGGGCTCATAGTTGTACACGTAGTTTCTAATTTAGAAATACAGGTCCGCTCCGGGGTCACACCCACATACTGTGATTTAAATGGCTTATTTACTGTCAGAGATTTTCCTCTTCCACAGCCGGAATTAATCTGTTAATGTCACCGTCGCTGTTGATTTACGAGCGCTCAAAAATGCCCTATACTTTTTCCTTGACATTTGGTGCTCACCTCCAAGACACCTGAAAAAAGTTTTATAATTTCATACCTTACATATCTGCTTACTGGTTGCTGCAGGGTGGCACAGTGGTGCAGCAGGTAACATTGCCGCCTCCCAGCTCCAGGGTCTCACACTTCTATGCAGAGCTTGGCTTACTGTCTGTGTGGAGTTTCTCGGAAATGCCCATGGGTTTCCATTTTCTTCTCATTTTTTAAAACCCTGATAGTAGGTGAATTGTCTAAATTAAATTCCCCCTGTGTGTGAATGGCGTGCATGGCACTGGCTTTAAACTTTCTTATTCTAGTTCGATTCATTCTTGAAAAGAAATGCTCAAAATGAGCAATACCCTGTGCTGATGAAACAAGATTATTTCAACATTAAAATAAGTGAAAAATGTCTAGAAACAGCTTTAATCGTCTTTTATTTGCGTTACTTCAATCATGTAATAGAAAATACTGAATAAATTTGACTATATTCAAGATACTTTACTCTCCAAAGATGCCTTAATATGCAGTGTGACGTGTTGGATCAGGGCTGTAATGCTGGTTTGTAAACCATTATGCAGATTGCAGACTTTTCAGGTCTACGTGTTTATTTTTTTCTTTCTTCTGAGGTCAGGATTCAATTCATTTTCTGTTCCTTTATGTGTTAATTCAGTCACCTTTCTACCACACAAATTGATTTGTCTCAGAAAGATACAATTTTGATTCAAAATATCAAACATGCAAAGGTATGTTCTTGTGTGAAATGGTGAGTGTATTAAAGTAAAATATGATCTTCTTGGCATTTTGGTTTGAAAATGCTAATTAGGAGTAGCAGTCAATATCCCTGTTGTGTTTGTGATTGCTGTTGCAGTGAACTCTTCACTGGGATCAGTATTTTTTTGTGATGCCCTAAGTCATTTGAGTGTGAGTTTGTGCAAAGCCTAGGTCCTGTCACCCCTCTCGTATTTTCGCCCATGCTTGAATATGCCCATGTTTTATGGAAAACAATAAATGATAGTCCCATGAAAGACAGAAAGTGTGTGTCTAGGATGGTTTTAAAATCTTGTTTTTATATTTTGTACTTGTATCAAAAACTTTCTACCTTTACAAATCTAGATTTATTGATTGGCGAGCCAAAACTGCCACTTTAAGGCAATTATGCCGAGCATGTATCCGTATCAGTTAAGCTTGGACACCGTGGCTCAACCGTTGCTTCTGTTCTATTAGCAATGTGTTATTAAGCTTGAAGCTAGTTGTGATGGAGCCATTTCTCCTCTTACATTCCTTCTTTCAAATCCAAGCACCCCTTCTACTCCCTCTGTGTCTGTCTCGTGAATACCATTGCTCAGGCAGTGAGGTGTTACAGGCTCATTGTTGCTGACCGTGGTGCTGAAAGGCCTCCTGCATTCACATAGCCTGAGTGTTCATTTCATGGTCCATATAACGTGCTCGCCATTTGTTAGGTGGCTGTTAGTACGGCCGCTTATTTCTTTAACCCCTTCCCTGTCAAACCATAGCAAATCAGACACACATTGGTTCCAGCGAATGTAGGATGGCTGCTACTTCTGTTTCAGGTTCAAGGGCATATATGGCTTTACAAATATGTCAGCTGTAGATGTTTTTTTTTTCTTTCCAAAACCTAGAATGGAAATGCGCTTCACAAGGGTCGTGTAATCTGAAAAAACCCAGTAAGTCACCTCTAATGCACTTGCTAGGTTCTTCTAGATTACAGGAGAAGGTCCAGCAGACAATCACTGCTTAGAGAATTACTCTGCCATTTTTATACATAATTCACTGTCGGTATAGGTTTTACTTAATTTATAGTATGTGGAATGAATCTTAGGAATCATATATCCTACCATCGTGAAAAAAAAAAATCATTTCAAGGCTTTTGCCACAAACTGGATTAAGGCGCTTGATTGTCTAGAATGTCGTTATTTGCTGCAGCATTACGATTTCTTTTCGCTGGAACTAAGAGACCTAAAGACGTTCCAGTTTGGCAGTGCTTCTCGAACTGAGATCCATGAAGGAATGGTTTGCCAGTGTTGGTGTGAAAGAACTCTGCACAGAGCCCTGACGTCAACCCCTCTGAATACCTCTGGGATGAACTGGAACGCAGACTGCACACCAGGCCTCCTCACCCAACATCAGTGCTCAAATGAGCACAAATCCCCACAGTGACATTCCAAAATCTATTGGAAAGCCTTCGCAGAAGAGTTCAGGCTATCAAAAGAGAGAAGGGGGAAACCAACTCCATAATAATGTCATGCCTTTGGAATAGAATATTCACCAAGCACATATTGGGTGTCGTGATCAGGTGCCTGCATAATTTTGGCCATGTAATGTACCACTGATCAGCTTTAAATTGTGTGATGAACACACAATCTTTGGTACTCTCACAAAACCCTTTATTTGGAATCCTACCTTTGCACTGTTGTCCTTCATGCCATTATGAATTTGTGAGCGGGTATATCGAACAAAGTAAATGTGTTTTTCAATCTGTCCACCTCTTCCTTGTCTGCTCTCCCATCCTTCCTCTCAAGATTCCCTGGCTGTCTTACACACACACCCACACACAAACGCACACGCACACACACCCACACACACACCCACGCACACACTTTACCCATCCCTTCTCTAAGGACTCCCAGTCTGTCTCCTCCTTGTGCATTACCGTTGTCTCCTTCACACTGTGTGCTTTCTGGCAAGTCTTGATAGCAAGAGACACATACACAAACACTCCTTCACACTCCTTCAACGTAAGCTGTGTTGGGTTTACCATAACCGAGTAAGAGATCCACAGCATAAACTTGGATTGCTTTGGAAACATGCTGCAGTAATTAATAGTTATGACAGAGGAAGTTTTTCCCCTGGCACTTTTGAATTGCAGCAAAGGAGGAAGAAAAAAGAGGGAGACCGAGTAATATTTGAAAAGACACAGCTCTGGAGAACATTTGTTATAAGCCATTAGATAGAAAGCAGCAATTAATTTACTGACTGCCCCCCAGTTGCTTTTGCATGGGAATAAAGATCGAGAAGGACTTTTTAGCTGCTGAAAAACACATAAGCACACCCCCTGCATTATCACCCAGTGAGAAAACTTCATTAGCAGTGAGAAACAGTTCCTCGGTTGGTTCTCCACCATTGCTTTCGGATGCGCCTGGAATGGAACGTCCCTGGTGACCAGGTAAGGAATCTTTTTCCTGAAAAGTGCCATTATCCAGATGGTGCCATTAACAATTCTGCCGCCACATTTTCCTTTTTATAATTGACTCCATAAGCTATTAGGCAAGTTGGCATCAGGTTGGCCTTGTATGAAACTTGTCCAGATGTTATGAAGCAGAAAGGGGTGAGTGGAGAGGAAGAGAAAGAGGGGGGTTAGGGCTATTATGGAAGGGTGTGTTGATGGCCAGGGCGTTGTGCAGATGGATGCTAGAGGTAAGTGTTGAGGGAAAAAGTCAGACTCTATTAAATCAATGTCTCGATCACTTCATCAGCCTGCTTTTCTCTCCTCCTTTCCAGACCTTGTAAATGTGTTTTCCCACTGCCAGTCATTCTCTGTTTTTACCGTGATATTCTTTACTTATTACCTCCTCAGTTTTCTGTTCTGTAAATATCTTCATTCATTCGTTCGTTTGATTAATTGTTTTAAGACCTTTCAGGTAGTACGGTGACAAATTAATGGAAAAAAAGCATCATTCTTCTGACCATCATTCTTCTAAAAGATATCCCCTCATTAAGAGTTTTGATGATGCTGGTGGAAAGTGCTATCTGACACTTCCGTGCAAAATCTCTCACTGGTGTTCGATTGGGTTGACATCTGGTGACTGTGAAGGTGATATTGTACAATTTCCATAATTTCCATGCTCATCAAATTATTCATTGAGCCTTCGTGTCCTGTGGATGGGGACATTGTCATCCTGGAAGAGAGCACAACTATCAGGAAAGAAACGTTTCATCATAGGATAAAGGTGATGAGTCAGAATAACTTTGTATTGATTTTTTGTGGGGACAAGTTGACTCAGATCCTGCCAACAGAGCCACTGGCTTTTCATTTAAACTGGTACACATCTGTAACTAAACTTAATCTAATATTATTCAATATCCAAATCATGTTCCAAGTGCTACAAAAGGTATTTCTGTGTAGGATATTAGGATGATCTTGAAT
Organism: Chrysichthys thysi; assembly: GCA_030068315.1. NCBI lineage: Eukaryota > Metazoa > Chordata > Actinopteri > Siluriformes > Claroteidae > Chrysichthys > Chrysichthys thysi. The sequence continues at coordinate 9,520,561 of JAQLOM010000038.1, read as the reverse complement.
GTGCTACAGGTATATCAATAAAGCTTAGTTACATTTTGAAGGGCATTGACTCATATCCTACTTCCTCTGCCTGTAGGCACTGTCAGACTCTTTCCTGGCCATTGGTCTAGCAGTGCATTCCCAGAAGCTTTTTTTTTTTTTTTGCTAAAGTGTTCAGCTTTTTCTTGTCTTCAGTATCCCTCAGATCAGAATTAGAATCTCTTTATGGTCCAAAATGAACAAAAACCACTATTGATTATTCAATAGGCTGACTGGCCAGAGAGCCAAGAGGCAGTGTGCTGCTTCCATTTGTTATTAGTAAACAGATCAATGGTTCAGGCAGAGGCATGGCCAGACCAAGACCTTTAGTGACTGCTTGCACTTTCTTATTTCAAAGCAAAATAAGCATCTCACAGCAAGCCATTGCTCATTGGTTTACCATGGTGTAGGATGGTGTCGATTTAGAGGAGAGGTTTTAGTTTGCTTTGCTGGTGCCATAGTTATTCATCATCCTGATACCGAATCATTGGCCTCATGCCTTTAATCAGTACAGGTTGCAAAAATGCGGAGCAGATAAGAGCTCGTCTGTTCTCGGAACATTTACACATTCTGATATCTTTCACTTATAATGTTTTCTCATCATCGGAGCCTAATAACCTTTTTTTTTTTTTATTAAAACAGATGATCTGAAACTGACCTTTTGGATAATATATTACCTACCATTATGTGATTTTCCTTTCTGTCCCATCTTTATCAGTTCTGTACCCTGAGAAGGTCTTCCAACACAAGCAAAAGCCACCTTTTTGGGTAATTTTTCCACTCACTCAGGTGAAAGGTATTGAAACAGTATTGAAAGTATTGAAACACTGAGTTTCAACAAAAATCATGACTCCTGCATCTACAGAGTTCAGCATAAGTAAGTAAGTGAGTATAAGTGCAGTCTAATTTGTAAATTGGTTATTAAATTAGCATCGAATGCGAATGTTAAACTTGATGCTTAGCCTATTCTGCAAGATTTGAATGGATGATTAGCTTTTTATTGATTGATTTTCTTGTTTTGTGAAGCTGCTCCAATGAAATTGATGAAAGGTTCTATAAAGAGATCTACCTTTTTATTTCTACCTTTTATTTTTTTATTTTCCACTCTTTAACAATGGTGTCATTGCACAACTGCTCAGTATTACGAAACTTTAACGAAATAGAAGTTGCTAGCAACAAAAAAGCATCTAAAAGTAACAAGGTGTACAGACTCTGTATGTTCCACTGCTGGCTGGAAGAATTATGGGCTAATAAGAATGATTTAGATGGCAGTAGTGTTGAATGAAGTTGGGTGAGGTTGAAGGTATGCGGTGATGAGAGCGATGGGGGGATGAAGCTTCTGGCCTGCAGACACACTAGAAAGGCCTTTTAATCTGAGAAAGAGGAGCTCCTGCTGATAAATGGTATGGGCAGAGGTTGCTGGGGTACTGCTTGAGATGGAATGTTCACTTCAGGCACTGGGCTTGATCCATTTCCATCTCTTTACTGTCTCCACTTACACTGTCAGCTACTTCATCAGATCTGAGCTATTCTCCTGGTAAAGTGTTAGACAGAACTGCTGGCAGATTATTCATTTTGTCACAAGAATTGTGACAAAGTGGTAAGAATAGTTAGGCCTGGCTGTGTTTCAGTCCGAGTGGCAGGTTGCAGTAGAGTTGCATAATCTTTCACCCGATTTTGTTTTTGGAGTAAACATTCATATGTCACGGTGTTGCAGAGCTTATTATAACGATAAGCTTTTAGCACGACATATAACGATTCCTGTCGGTTTTATTTTCGAGCGTCGACTGCTTTACTGGCAGCTGCAGCGAAGTCAGACTCCAGGTTGTTAGCGAGGTTGATAAGGTGTTTAAGCGTTGGGAACATTGGTCTCCATCATTATACTCTGAGCGAGTGAGATTTGGCGAGATAACACTGTGTTCTTTCTCTCCATTCCTAATCAACCTAGTAATCAGCCAAAGCCTGGAGTACGACATTGTCTCCCTGAAATTAACCAAAGTCAAGAGGGTCTTACTTCAGCTTTTTGTTATGTAATTGTCAGCCACTTGAAATCAGAATCAAGATGGAGCAGTTTATTGGAGCAGTCTGGCAAAAGTTATCCATCCTTCATTATTCCGTGCTTCAGAGTAGGATTAAGTTTTCTTGCCATGATGTGGAATTTAAGCTTTTTAAAACTTTTAATGCAGAGATACTGTGGCTGGATTTCCTTTTTGCTCCGGCTGTTACAGCCTTTATTTATTCCCTGTGCCTGCTCTTTTTCAAGACTTAATTTTACATGACTCACCTTGCTACTATTTCACAAGCTAACTTCAAATCAATGATGTTACACTTCCTTTCCTACTTGCTTTTTTGTTGTTGTTGTTGTTGTTGTTGTTGTTGTTGTTGTTGTTTCACAGTGCAGACTAGGAAAGCTAATAGTAGTCTAGCATCCCAGGTCTGGTACGGTTTTCGAGTCTAATGAATATTGCAGACACGGCATTTACTCACATCAATGAGTACAGCGTCACCTTCCCTTTACATTAGTGCGGTATCATCATTCTCTGTCTCAACTTTGAGTAATTTTGACTTGTTCACAAAAGCATGATGAAATGCGCACATGCATGCTTAGTCTAAACCGCATCATTCTCGAGCGCAGCCTTTCAGTTATCTTTAACTTATAGTGCACTTTTGTGTTGTCACTATCCATCAGTCACCAATCCTGTTTAAAGTCCCCATCTTATTTAGAGTGGGTGTAGGGCCACCCTTCGGTGATTGAGCGCTGTGAAACAAGCCGGAGGAAATCATCAAGAACCGATAGGCCATTCCAGCAGACCGCCCACGGTCTCAAAACCATTTCTAATAATGTCCTTTTTTCTGCAACAACAATTGTGCTTAACCCCAGTGGCTTTAGTCTGTCTCCGATTCTCATCCCTTCTCCACGCCTGTGCAGCCGGCCAAATGGAAATTGCAATCTGCCCCCACAATATATCTATTTCGCCTCACGCTGCATCTCAAAAGCACAACACACACCTCGGCTGGTGTCTAATGCCGAGAGCAAATTTAATGAAACTCTTCTTATTAGAACACTTTGAAGTTCCTATTCGGGCTTAAGTTGAGCCAGTATGTTTTTTTCCCCCCATATTGGTTGGTGCATAAATCACATAAAACTTATGACCTGTGAAATATTCAATATTTTATGTGTAAAACACTTTTTAATATTTTATAAATATGGTATATACATTTTAGAGATATAACTATTAGGTGGTATTAGTTTTGAGCTAAGTTTTGCAACTTTCCTTACTGTGTATGAAAGCTAGTTTTCTTTGGAAGTATATAGTGAGCATTGTATTACAGGGTTGTTTAACAAAAACATTCTTACAGTGGAAATATGTGTCTGTTTTTGTCCCTTTTTTCTGTTCTTTACAAGTTCTCTCGTTTCTTGGATGACCTTCTAACTTGTCTCCATTGCCGCTGAATCTAGCCTTTTATTGTTAGCTCGTGCCCCATGTTCTCACTTTCTGTCTCTCTGCCTCAAATCTCTTGTTTCACTGTCCATATTTGGAGGTTGTGTATGTGTGTGTGTGGGTGTGATTTTTTCTTGTCCCTATATGTAGAGCTAGAGAACAAATACTTTTTAAATACAGATGTCATCAGTTTTTATATCATATTATATAAGATTATGGCTCTTTGGTCTCCACTATTACAGGACCTTCAGCTCCCAGGACTTGTTGATGGATCCTAGACTCACATTTAACAATGAATATATTTAGAGTAAACAGACACCATCATTTTTGAAACATTTATTTCTAGAAACTTCCTTTCAGCTGCTCTGCCATAGTAGCCAAGTTAAAGGAGCTACCTCACAGATGTACTCTGAATCACTCAGACAACATCAGCAGCCTTCCAAGGGGAATGTATTTCAATAATCGCCTGTCAGAAAGTCCAGGTCCACCTGAACGAGAGGCTGTTGACTCCTTTGCTTTCCTTTTGAATTGTACAATCACTCTTTTTACTGTGTCAAGAGGAATCCCGAGGTCTTGTGCAATCATACGCTGGCTAAGTCCACCCTCAGACTGACCCACAATACAAACTCTTTGAAAATCATACAACTCTTTTGCTTCTGGTGTTCGCAGCATGGCCAGTTGCTATAAACAATTAATATATACTGTAATCTGTATATTAACAAGTTTGAAACACCAGGCCACTTTTGCGTTGATATTTTTGTTAAGGGACAATTATGTAACATTTATGGAATTAGTCCTGGTTGTCACAGTACTTGTCATAGGTCTTCAGGACAGAGGAGCACAATGCCAAGCCCAGGGCAAGCTGTGTGGTTTTTATTTTTTGGGTTTTTTTTTTCTTATGAATGAGCAGTCTGATGGAGTGAGAGATAGACAGAGACTTGTGAGGGAATGACTGTTTATTGTGGCAGCAACATACATTAGAACAGGAGTTAAGTTATGTCTGGGACATTCCACAAGAACCATTAAAATGTGATGTCACTCATTAATAAATTCAACATTGTAAGTGTTGGCACATCACTGGTATAAGAGATATAACACACTATACAGCAACATGGAACCTTGGCTCTTGCCAAAACAACAATAAAAAAAAAACCTTGAATCCTCTGTAAAATATATACAGGCTATTGTTTTTGTGTGTAGTGGAAGAAAATGCCTGTTGATTTAGGTCCCCTAGCTCTAATAGTATTATAGGAAAATTTGCCCATCATGAAGGTGACAAAATCGGTTGGCTTTTAATTTAGCTGTGACTGTGAGTGAAGTTTATCTGTGAGTGCATAACCTGGATTCATGTAGAGGAAGGAAGGAGATGTTTAGGAGAAGACGATAAGGTGTGTGTGTGTGTGTGTGTGAGAGAGAGAGAGAGAAGACACAGATGGAACGACTTCTCTGGGATTACAGTGTGGCTGGTGGAGCAGAGAGGTGGTAATTGCATTTTAATTACAGTGTTGATGGTTTTGTGCTCTGCCAGATGGAAGCTTCTTTACAGATATGCGCAAAATAAATCAGCCTTTTGCAGCAACCCCCCGCTTTGCACCTCTCTGACATTATTCCTTCTCCATATACTGTCTCGCTTCTCTTCATGTATCTCCTTTTACCTCCCTCAGCTCTTTGTCTTCTTTCCTACAACAGCATCGATTAAATTACAGCTTCTTCTTTTACCTTCCCTTTTCCATCTCCTCACTCTTTTCTGTTTATTTAGTTACCCTCTCTCTCTCTCTCTCTCTCTCTCTCTCTCTCTCTCTCTCTCTCTCTCTCTCTCTCTGTTTTGCTTCCAGCACGCTTTCATGAAGCTCTCTTGAAACCCATTCGCCGCAAGGTCAAAGACGAACCCCAGCAACAACAGTGGCATTAATGCATTCAGCAGTGTTTATGAGACAGTGTTTGTGCATTCATCTTGCTCAGATAAAGAAAGGAAATGCGTGTTACTTCTATTTTGAATTGCATTTACCCTTTGGGCATATTTGTAGGCATAATGAGCAATGTTTTATTTAGCATAAAGATAGCAGACTATGAATCATTGTGTGGTGGATAAACTTAGAAGCCCAAGCACAATTTGCATGCTCTTACAGAGAATGACTCTTATTCATCAAAGTTGCACGCAGTCGAATCGGACCATAAAACGAGCGTACACAAATTCCACTGCCAGGGTGCTTACTCATCAATTTCTCCTTATCTGTACAATCTCACACCTGGCGCAGGAAGATTTGAGTGTAACTTTTCAGCAACTTAAAAAAAAATTATTTGCAGTTTTAAAGTTGAAATTTGAAGTTTCCTCAGTAAGTACTGCATATGTAGGATGTTTGTACAGTGACTCGCAATGCAAAACAAGCGAAAAATGCAACAGCAAATCAGTAAATGAATCGTAAAATTAGAAACATCAACATATACTCAAAACAGAAAGTTGGTCAATTTTGGGCATCGTATGCTTGGTGCTGATCGGACACACCAGGAAAAGGCACAGCACTGTCACAGTGAGTTATCTAGCCTAGCGATAACAAATTCATGCGAGGTGACTTATGTTACTATAGCGAGGAGTAGTTATTTCTTCAGAATAACCCAGCTTCCTGGGTCCACGTTGTCCACCTATCAAAAATAACATCAACTGCATGCTCTTGATAAAAATAAGCATGACCTAACGCATCAGTAGATTGATTTGGTCTCATATTTCCTCTTACTGGAAACATCCTCCAGAGTTCTGTGGCCTCCCAGAGTGACATGCACTGTAGCCAATCAGCAACGAGCACGTGACATTCAATAAGGACTTGCTCTGTCCATGTTGACTTAATGATGATGTGTTCCTGATTTTGCTGTTCAGCATTTGATTAATTTCTGTCACTGTTTTGCTTCTGTGAATGACGGATTTGTAGAATCCATCTGACCTGGTTCTGAAATGAATAAAAAGCTATTCATAAATAGTGTTGACCTAAATATCTGCTTGAAAGGTTAGAAATCATTTCAGTTTTGTACCAGATTATTGCCTTAAACAGCTTTATAAAAAAGAGCACACTTTTATAACTGACTTTATTTGCAGCAACCTTGGACGACAGCACCGATTCACTGAAATGTATTTTTCCTCCTTCCATTTAGTTCTTTCCTCAGATCTTTTCCAGCTTTGGTTTCCTTTTATTGCACGATGAATGCGTTCCTTTTATTGGCTACTGCAAGACCTGCATAAATTAGGTTGTAGTTCATGTAAATTTAAATCTAAATATGAGGGTAAATACGGGCGTATTATACACACGTGGACAAAATTGTTGGTACCCTTCAGTCAATGAAAGAAAAACTCACAATGGTCACAGAAATAACT
>JAQLOM010000038.1:9499598-9513633 GCA_030068315.1 Chrysichthys thysi | reverse complement strand
AAGTTATTTCAGTGACCATTGTGGGTTTTTCTTTCTTTAACAGAAGGGTACCAACAATTTTGTCCACGTCTGTATGTATATGGTGTGTAAGTGGGAAACACACAGATGCAAGTTTGAGTCCAGCAAGCTGAAGCTGATTCATCATCTCAACTCTCCACTTTATTTAATACCATACAATAGTTTGTTGAATCGCATACAAATACAAGGTGCCCCCAAACTCTGAATCCATAGGCAATTAATTATTTCAATACAGATACTTCAACAGTTGTGAATACGCTGAACGCAAGAACCTTGAACAGCATATCAGAACTGTTATTATTCCCAATTATAAGGGTGGCACGGTGGTGTGGTGGTTAACACTGTCGCCTCACAGCAAGAAGGTCCTGGGTTCGATCCCCGGGGTCGACCTGAGCCCATTTCCGTGCGGAGTTTGCATGTTGTCCATGTTGGTTTCCTCTGGGTATTCAGGTTTCCTCCCACAGTCCAAAGACTTGCACAGAGGGGATTAGGCTAATTGGCCCGCCTCTTGCCCAAAGTCAGTTGGCATTGGCTCCAGTTTCCCACTATGCCCCTGAACGGGATTAAGCGGCTGAAGATGAATTATCAAATTATCAGCTTAACATGTACATGGAGTTCTTCCACTCCAACCTTGGCACACCATGTCTGTATGAATCTAACTTTGGGTACAGGGGCATTATCCTGATGAAACAGGTTTGGATCATTTAATTTCAGAGACTGAAATTTTAATTGTACAACATTCAAAGACATCCTATACCATTGCGCGCTTCCAACTTTTTGCGGCAATTTTTTTTTTTAGCTGTTTAAACTTTGTTATCTGTGATAAACTTTTAGTAGAGGTCAAGGCCTAGTCTCTTATCATCTGTTTGAAGTGAGGTGGGATTCTGCTCCCCACAGTTTGCCTGGTGGTTATGGGCCTTATTTGAAACTCATTGGCGATGACCCTTGGGTAGATCCACACCTGAGCTCTACATCTCACAAAAGCTGAATAATCGGTGGCTACATTCTGCTCTTAACTAACTGCCGCTAGAGATAAGGCGTGTGATAAGCACAGAGCCGTAGCTCCAAGGGAAGTGTGTCTATATTTCACAGGCAAGCGTGGCTGCTGCAGCAAAGCTGATAGCGAGTTAATAGCTTTATGATAGGAGAAGAGGAAAATGCCTGCTGTCTTACTTCTTCTCCATGTCTAATGTTTGCACGTACACATTTAACTGCATAGGCCCGCACACTGACACTTGGAGAATGAAAATCGGTGGCCTCTTGTCCTTCAGCGTGTGTGTATGTGTGTATATATGTGAGTGAGTGAGTGTGTATCTTCTCCTCTTTGGCTAAAAGAAAAGGCCTGCATGCTTATCAGTCTTTTCCGGGCTTCAGCAGACAATTTCGAATCTGACGAACTAAGTCTTGCCTCACAATTAATGTTTTCAAACTGCACTGCAGCCTGAGATATGTGCATTCGTGTGTGGCAGCAGGTTTGCTGGGCTTAATGGCGTTCCGCGTACAGGTCATTTTAATATATTCATCAATTACAGCAGGGTTCATTTTAGTGTAGCTGCCAGCTATAGAAGCGCACGGCGATATTTCCAAGAACATTACAGTTGCCACGCTTTCCTGCCTGTAAAAGCCAGCAGGGTAATTTGCTGAGAAATTACCCATGTTGCCTTGCAATGTAAGCTGGCTGGTGTAATTTTACAACACGATGGCGTGATCGCACAAAGTCCACCAAGTCTTCTGTACGCTCTTGTTCAACACAAAAGCAAAAAAAAAAGACCCTGCATTGTTCTCACTTTTACTTATATCGGCCTCGGTGGATCGGACGAACAGAACGCTGATGTTTGGGAAATTTTTGTAAAGATTTATTTCCCTAAAGCATCAAAGGTTTACTTGATTCTGGTTAAATGTTCAGTGTATGACTTGAATTCTCTCAGCAAACATCTGTGATATTTGCAGCGGAGCTGTCTGTTTGCATAACTCTATGAATGCTTCATGTTTTATGAGTGAATGATTGTGGGATTATTCAGACAGGATTACATTTACAGGAGCATATGTGGTAATGTAATAATTACCAGAATCTCTGTCATTTTAGTCCCAGCCAAATCTGTCACGTCACTAACTTTTTATGAATATGAACATATTGGAGTGTCATAGTAATAATAATAATAATAATAATAATGATGATGATGATGATGATGATGATATAAACCCTGTGCAAACTGACATGCTGGTAAATATTCTGTCATAGAGGGTTTTTTTTCCCCTTTAGGTATGAAGGCACCAGGTTCACACCATCTGTTTCTCATTAACCCCAAATTCAAATGAGACATAACTTTTCAGACCTGATTCTATTGAGAGTTTTCTTCCCTTTAATTGGTGCCATGTTTTCAGTGGCACTCTGTTGGTATGACGGCAATATGCAAACCAAGCTTCCCATTTCTGTAATGTAAAGAGATCTTTTATCCTGAGCAATATGTTACAAATCTTATGAATGTTCTATGATACATTGCTTTACAGTTACATTTTACTAAAGGAGTGATATATATTTTTTAATCAGTGCTGGAGTGCAGTACACAGCCTTGTGTAGCTTATCAGTTAGCCATAGACTGGATTCTGAATATTGCTGGTATATGGCAGTTAAAACATTACCATCATATATGGAGCTTGGAAGCTACTGAAAGTATTTGAATAAAATTGAGTCGAAGTGGACGATATAAACCTTAATGACGCGAGTCCATCTGAAGATTTTACGTTCTACTGAAATGGGCTAATTTCTCTGAAGCACCTAGATGTTAGCTGCAAAGTATTACCAGCAATCTAATATTAGCATGGCCATTCTTTGCTAGTATGTTATCTAAACAACTAGGCTGGGCATGTTCCTTAACATCAAGTGTTTAACGTCACTGTGAAAAAAAATAGCTTCTTGAATAGGACACAACTTTTTCATTTCAACTTTGCATTTTGAATTCTTGAAAATTTTATGTAAGGTTCTGATTTTAGAAGAAAAATCACAAAGCGATAACCCATAATGTTGATTGACGTGTTTTTTTAAAGGCATAACTTATCCGCAGCAGGTTCAAAACAAAAGAAAAACATATAAATGCCAAAATGTTCATTTCTTAAATACACCACAGGAAAAGGTGAGTTTTATTGACGGTCATGCGTGTAGAATTAAACCATACAAAATTAGCTTTCAAATAATTTGTCTTTTTACAAGCTCTGCATTTAGAGAGATACTTCACTGGTGAAAATTCCTGTGTGCTATAGAGCACTGTTAAAGAAGGGTAAGTCCTCAGGTTCTGCTTCTGGTCTCAGACACTCAGAAAAGTGTGAAGCTTCATCCACTAGAGCGCCGGTGCATGTGGGCATAGGTAGGAGGTAAGAGAACTTTAAAATATTGGAACCACAAGAAGCAGGATCACGTTGTTTTATAATCCACTGAGGGAGAATTCCTGATTGTGCTTACTGCTCAAAGCTAATGTAATTATGAGTTTTACAGCCGCCACCTTGTGCTCGTTGCATCAGTTAACGGTAGCAGTATCATTCCTCTTCTGTAACAACTGTAACATTTGCTAATGAGGGAGTTACATTCTCTGCAAGTCCCCATAGATAGCAGGTACATCACTCCTGCCTATAAATATCATTGTGGCTCCTCATTAAGTGTATGCCTCACAACGGTTGTGGGCTGAAACCAGGAATTGCATACACACATATATCTCTATCTCTCTCTCTCTCTCTCTCTCTCTCTCTCTCTCTCTCTCTCTCTCTCTCTCTCTCTCTCACTCATTCACTTTCTCTCTGTGTCTTGGTGTCCTGCAGTTTGTTTATATTTAAAAAATATCACACGAGAGGGAGTGCTGTTGTACCAAATATCAGTACGGCTGCGATTCTGTCCGGCCTCGTGCCTTAATCACAGCCGTGCTGATATTCAGTACAAGAACACGACCTCGAGTGTGATACTGCTTTTATACAACAGTTCTATGAACAAGAAATTAATACCTGTTAGATGACATTGTGGAAACAATATGGCCAAATGCACTGTTTATTTTTGCTTCTTGAGTGGAAATATATCCCAAAGATGCCACACTTACTTTATAGCACATCTGTAAGCATCTTGCAAACTTGGACTTCCTCTCCCATTTTTTTTTTTTGCATTTTATGTAGGTGAGCTGTTGGCTTACACGTTTTCTCCAGTACATTAAATGTATGTAAGAGCTGTACAAAAGAGTAAAGAATCAAATACAGTCCTAGGCTCAACTCCTGCTGAAACACAGGACTACACATCAGTGATCCTGTGTCGTGCTGGGGTCGTGTTTGTGACAGGTGGTGACAGCAAGATGAGTCTGCAGAGTGAAACCATCCTCATATGAACAGTCAAAAATAATGTTGTTAGCTCTTCGGCTAAAACTGTAAACATCCGTGGTGTGTAGCAAATGTGCATTTCTGGTTTGGTTCTTGTGTTGAGCAGCCGTTTAAAAAGAGAAATCATTTTCATGCAATTTTAAGGGGGATTACTTTTTAATCTCACTTGAGTAAATAAGTAAAAATCAGTATTTGCTCTGTGAGAATTCGGCCCCCTGTCAAATCTAAATGATGAGCCCTGCCTTAAAGCAATCGTTGGGCTAAAAATGAAATTATCCTCTTACCCCAAGTTGAGTCCTTCAGCCTAGAGATGTTTGGTGTCTGAGGTTTGCCTCTTTAGTTTTGCTTCGGAGCCATGAATCTAATGTGTTTAACAATTAAGTAAAGCTATTGCTGCCAGATCAGCATTGTGTAAACTGCCGCATGCCTCGAACCGTATTGAATTGTTACAATAATCTCAAATAGACTTATGCTTATGCTTCTGTGTAATATTCTCTGAGCTATAAAAATGAACAAAAGTACATTGCAGAGCTAAAAACAATAGTGACAGATGTTTCAAAGCCAAATTAGCTTTCTTTCTGAACGCATACACTTTTTTCAAGTAGCTCTAATGGAAATATTTGTGCTGACTGTACTGTTAAACAGAATGTACTGTAGAGTCCGAGGTAGCAAAATCGCCGGAGTTTTGTGGGTGGGAGAGTTGGCATATTTTCTCTTCCTTGTCAATCATAGCAACCCTAGCCAATCAGGGGAGTCTGTGAGGTCATGTATTGTATGTGGAAGAGGGTAGATAGCACTTTTGTCTGGGTGTTATATGCTGCCTTGTAGCATGTCGCATGAGCAGGCAGTTGAAACGATGGAGTGGCTAGTTTCACATGTCTCAGAGGAAGCATGCTAGCCCTCATCCTCCCCAGGTGGTAGCTTCTGTGATACTTGAGAGCTAAGTAGGGGAGATTCGTATACGACCAAACTTGTTTAAACGAGGATGCGTTCTACAGCTGCCGCAAAAACTGCTACATTTTCAGACTTCTTACCGTGACAGTTCGTTTTACCCATTTTTTTCTACGATACAGCAACACGTCCTTTCTTCTTTTAAAAAACCATGATAGACCACCACATTAAAATATTGACACCCGTGTATACATATGCACGTGTCTTATGATCTCTCTTTGGTATTTTTCCTCTGTCACACATGCAGACACGCTCAAGATGAACATGTTTAATTTTCCTGTCAAGTCCATGCTTCTAGTTTGTTTTTGTTTTTTTAAATCTGCTATTTCTCTGTTGTCTGTCCCTCTCATCCAACCCCCCCCAACATTACATAACTTCATTAACGCTCCTATGAAAGACTTCTCACTGTGTGTAGCACTGTCTCTGCTGCTTTGATTGACTATGCGATCTGACGTGCTTTAATCTGGTTTGATATGTTACATTAAGGGGCTGTTGAGAAAGGTTTACATTGTGTGTACCTTATGGGTTAGCCTTATAGTGCCTTAAAATGGAGCCTTATGAGTTACTATATATTAGTGTAGATTTGTCAGGCTTTTCCAAACTTGTGTGCGCAAAAATAAACCGGTGTGCCATGTATCTGGATTTTGCTTGATTGGCTAAGCATATTGGCTTGCTCTGTCCAATCTCAGACCATGTGTGTGTGTGTGTGTGTGTGTACGTGTGTATGTGTGTCTCGCCTGGGGACATTTGCCTGTGTGCATATTGAGGTGCGCTGTTCTCCTGTGTTGATTTATTGCCTCTTTTACAGATCCTGTCTGGCACTTAGTGGAGTCACATTCAAAGCTACATACCACTAAAACGAGCTCTGACAGCCTGACACTGTGTGTGTTTGTGTGTGTGGGCATGTTTTTATATCTTGGTGGGGACCAAATGTCCTTACAAGGATGGGAATATCTAACAGTGTTCGCATTGTAGGGACTGGTTCCCACAAGGAAAACTGTGACAAGAGTTTCTCTTTTAAAATCCCAATGTTTTGTTCTAGTTCCTGAGGTCTAGATTTAGGGGCATAAATAGCTTTAATTAATTAGCTGTATTCCGCACAAGTCTGCCCCCCCCGTGTGCATGTGCACGGATGCTTAGTGAAGTCCAGTACCTGTACCTGTACCAAAACCTGTATGTATTGCTGTTCTTTGTTTTTGTATCTCTGCAGCACATAGCAAGTCTAGTCTCACGCTTTCTGTCTCACTCTCATATCAGGAGTGCAGTCTGCAGATAATAAGTGTGAGGGGAGATCCACACACACTGCTCTATATGAGGGGCGCACTCCATTGCCAGTGTACCAAGGGTCAGAGTCAATTTCAAAAAGGAGCAGTCAGTCTGTATCACAGTCCAGCCCTTCACATTCTCTATCATAAAGCTGCTCTGTAAGTGTGTGGGGCCAGATTTTATCAACATACACCCACTCTAATCCCACTCTAGATTGGATTTTAAAATGTAAGCAGGTCCACTTCTTGGAGTGTGCTACTTGAAGCACTTTCTTGGCACTGATATGAAGCAAAATTTTACATTGTGCATATTATTTCCTCCATTGTGAATGATTTAAGCCGCTCCAGTGGCCAATTATCAGATGGATTTCTGTTCACTGTTTAAACTGTCAACATGTAGTATAAAATAATGAAATTCTAGAGCCTATGTAGGGCACTATATACTCAGTATAATGCAGTAAAACACTGACTCGAATATGCGCTTGTTAAAACTGCTCACATGCAGTGTAATCATTTATGGGATACATGCTTTGTCTCATTTTCATATTTACATAGAAATTTGATGCGTAAAATATAAAGTATGCCAAAATGGCAGGTATTTATTTAAACCTATGCTACATCAAGAAGCAAGAGTTATCTGGTTTAAGGTAGAGATTTGATACCCAGGATCAGTATCAGGTCAGTAACACTATATCTGAGTAACTGCATCTAACGGTATAGAGACAGCATGAAAACATCCGAAGATTAGGAACATGGTAACCTTCAGTTTATTCTATGAAAAAATGATTTTGCCTGACCCGTTGTGACCTGAACACAAAGGTTAACCATGTTGTATGAGACAAAGCTGTGTATATGATTAAAGCAGTCCCCATAGAGTAAGTGTGTGTTGCTATTTCCAACCTATGACTTTTACTTTAACCCTTTCGGTGCTGAAAAATAATTTTTTTACTTTGCCCCCAGGGCTGAATATTTTGTGTGAAAATTTGGGCTGTCGCTTTGACTTTGCACCAGTAGAAACTGTTGAGGTGGTGTTATGATGGTGTCATGATGCGGCAGAACGAGTGGAAGCTTGACGAGTTTTTCCCCTTGTAGACGGTCCTGCAGTGTCAGTTTCAAGATTGCTAGAAGCACTTGCACTTTCGGTTTCACTCTCGCTATCCATCTCCTCATCATCAAAATCATTGTCAGACAGGTCAGATACATCATCCATCAATAATTTCAGAACCTCCTCCTTGCTAAAGTTTCCTTTCTGTGGCATTTTTACTGCATCTCGTAATATAGCTTGTCAACAACGTGCTCCAGATGGTACTCTGACACACAACAGTTACAGTGTACTACTAAAAATGACCTCAAGTGTTGCCGCCTAGTGAGTACAATTGAACGATTTAATTTTGTCGACTTTTGTCAACGTGTATGCATGGCCGTAGCACCAAACCCCTAAATGTTGACTTTAGTCGACTCCCGCACCGAAAGGGTTAAAGTGACAGTAACAGTTGTAACAATAACAGTTGTAATATCAAGTGTAATCTGATTTTCCTGTACTTGTCTGGTGTGCAGGTTAGGCCGTTACTTTGCTATAATGCTGAAATTGAATGAAAGTAAATGTGCGAGCTCAAACGTTTCCGCTGGGAGAAAGCCTTCCCAGCACAATGCAGGTTGTTATAATAGCATACACGTTAATGCTCAGGGTTTTGGTTGCTGGTTTTGGGTCAGGTGTCCACATACACTGTATGGCCAAAAGTATGTAGACAGCTGACCATTCCACCCAACATGCTATTCCAGATGTAGTCCCTTTTTGCTGTTATAATAACTTCCAATTTTCTGGGAAGGCTTTCCACTACATTTTGGGGTGTGGCTGTGGGGATTTGTGCTCATCCAGCCACAAGAGCGTTAGTGAGGTCAGGCACTGAGGAGCCCTGGTGCACAGGCAGCATTCCAGTCCATCCCAAAGGTGTTCAGTGAGGTGGAGTCATGGCTCTGTGTAGGCCACTGAAGTTCTTCCACTCCATCCTCATCTTCCACATCTTCATAGGCCACGCTTTGTGCACAGGGTCACTGTCATGCTGGAACATGTTTGAGCTGCTTAGGTCCAGAAAAATGTTAAAGTCACAGCGTACAAAGACATCCTGTACAGTTTTGCGCTTCCAACTTTGTGGCAGCAGTTGGGGGAAGAACCACGTATGGGTGTGATGGCTGGGTGTCCATAAACTTTTGGCCCTATAGTGTGTTTGTTCAGGGGGGGAAATGTGTGAATGAGAAACTCAGTTGTTTGTTTGAGTGCAGGTTGATAAACATCTACAATTTTAGTGTCAATTATGTTACTTCAGTATCATTTTATAATTTCAGCAAGCATTTTGGTCCGCCTCGTTTGTGATCTGGGATGGGTCATTTGTTACTAAAAAACACATTCATTGCTTGAACAAGTTGATTAAGAATATGTTTTAAGATAATTATTTAGACATTTTATTATCATTTGTATTCCCCTTGGGTGGGTTATGTTGCCGCCTCACATCTCCCGGGACCTGGGTTCGATCTTGATCTTGCATTACTGTCTGTCTGGAGTTTCTGTGCATGCTCTCTTTGTGTCCACGTGGAGTTCCCACGGGTTCTCTGGGTTTCTGTGCATGGTGTCCTGTGATCGACCTCACCTCATGCCCAGCATTACCGGAACAGGCTCTTGATCCACCACAGCCCTGACCAGGGAATAGCAGTTACTGAAACTGAGTGTTGCTATAATATTATTAAAATTTAAAATAGTGCAAATTCTTTCTGACAGCCCCAAGGAATAACACGGAACTTGTCTTATAAGTGGCGATAACATGTTCAGCACTTTCTCTCGTGCTAATTAACTACAGTATGATTGTCAGAGGAAAGTGTATTTGGGGATAATTTGTTTTGCGATTTTTGTCTTACCCCGTTTGACATGACCGTAACGTGTGAGTGAACATTTGTGTGTCATTGTGCTATTGACGAGTCGAAAGACAGCGGTCCATACTTTCCCTGCCACTTTTACCCATCATGCCTTGCCCTTCCCTCACCCTGCTGGTTGGTGCTGCTGTTGGCAGTGACAGCTGTCTCACCTCTTTCACACAGACACTCGCTACTGTCTTACTTACTGCCAACCCTAAGGACTCCAAATATAGCTTTCTTTGTCCTCCTCCTTCCCGCTCCGTCTCCTGCTCTCCTCTGATGTGCACTGTAAATATAAGCTGTGAACAGAGGAGAGGATGCTGGGTAAGAGCATTACATCCTCTCTCAGGAGTCTGTGTGTACAGATCAGGTCAGTTTCTCTAGAAACGGGCTGCGGTTTCTCAGCCCATTAAAAAGTTCCTCCTTCTCCTCAGGCTGAAGAACGCCTTCCTATGCTCTCTCTGTACTCCCAGGATCTCTTTTCCTTAACTTTCTTTCCTTCCCCCATTCCATACGTAACCTTCTCTCTCATGCGACATTCTTTCTCCACTTCTCTTTATCCTCCCATGGCTGAGTGGTAGAAAATTTAATTTAGTCTCAGACTCTGCTGGGTTTTTTTTTTTTTGGAATAAGCTGCTCATGATTTCTCCCTCAGTATCAACCAGAGATGTTCACAAGTGGATTTTCTGTGAGCGTGAGGCAAGTCATTATTCACGCACTTTCGCCAAACACCTCAATCATTAGCTTTAGGTGTTTTATTAAATATTACACTGTTTGATCCTTATCGTTTCTAAGGAAAACACTGCAGTATCCATTATACAGGGTTCGGCCTCCATTTGTTAGTATCTGATGAAACTATACACACTAAATATAACAAGATAACACTTATTTGAAAGCATAAAAAAGAACATAATGTAACATAACTTCATTCGCTGGAACTCAGGCTAGACGATAATTCACTTACTATCTAAACCAACCAGCGTTTCTCTGTGTTTTAACGCGTCTTATTTAAAAGTAATTTTGCCATTCCTCTTATATTGATGCTGCATTTATTGCTCAAATCCACCACACTAAAAGTTTTTTTTGTAACTGAACACTATATTAACATTTGATTTGAAGCCGGGGCGTTGTAAAGCTTATGAAGCTTTTTTATTCGTTTCCTTTTTAACATCTACAACCTTCATTTTCCTGCATTTAGGCTCCAGACTTATCTAATTTGATTGTGAGAGCCCTGTTTTTAGACAGCATATTTGGACCTTTTCCGTATATCAGGGGATACTCTGGAGTCTTCTTGAAATTTAAATGTAGTGCAGTTGTTGTTTTTTTTAATGTTCAAATTGCACAAGGTCTACTGGTAACATGTACAGTAGCAGTGTCGTCCTGCGTTAGGCTTGTTAAACGCTATCTTAAAACCTGAACAAAAACTGACAGACACTACGGTAAGGCTGGGTGGATATCACCATAAAATATCACTACCATGATAAATTGGGTCACAATATTGGTTTTCAGAGATATCGTGCATATTTTGATACCTTATTTATGTATTTATTTTTATTCCTAACTGATTGCAAGCAGCTGATTTGGTGTTAAAAAGTTTCTTTCAATCTTTAAAAATGTTAACTGCTCATGTTTTTAAGACAGAGTTTGTAATTTTTTCTTGGTAAATAAGATTCTCGGTAAATTATTGATGTTTTTTTATTATTGTTAAAAATATGTCTGCAGACATTACATAAAGTATCTTCAAGCACTTTTGTGTTAAGTGCAACCCTACTGTTGGTTGGCATTTGTTAATAAACCTATATATCATCGTACATATCGTGTGTCTCAGAAATGTCTTTGAGAGTCGTGGCATGACATCGTAAACATATCACTCACCTCTACCCTACTGCAAATAAAAGTCTGCATGAGACAAACATTTATGTAATAAATGTAAATAATCTTAGTTGCTAAAAATATGGTTAATAATAAATAAATATGGACTTTTCTAGACAGAAAGAGAATAAGTGGCAATTAAGCAATACCGCACGGGGAAGAGAGCTGTTCTGCTGAATATCCGCATGCCTGTGATTTGGATATAGTTAATCACAGCCATACTGATATTCAGAGTAACTATATGACTGCGAGTGAAATGTTGCTTTCATACAAGAGGTCTATAAACAAGGATTTAATATTGAGTAAGTGATACAGGACACAATATGACCAAATGTGTTTAGATCCCAAGGAAACTGGATTGCTAGCTCATGTTGATTTGTACTTTTCTGTTAATGGTGCTTCTGGTGAAGCTGGCTACCCTTGTTTCTTTTCATCATCATCTGACAAGGTTTCATATTTTAAGTCAAAATTTATATTCCTGAAATATAACTTGCCATGTCCCCTGATGATGTCGCTAATTCTACTGTAGTAACCGTTTCAAACTAGAAAGTGGAATTTTATGTGGCAAACGAAGAGGAGCAGAGTGATGCAGACAGTGAAATGTCCCAGTGCAATTATAGTAAATATGAGCTCTCCTGGAACGCGGCTTGATCAGTCAAACCAGAACTAACTGTTGCATAACAAATAAAACCTACAGTATTTTAGTTTTGCTTCCTGATAATGCATTCACATCATACATTACATTACAGTCATTTGGCAGACGCTCTTATCCAGAGCGACTTACATTTATCGCATTTTTTTTATGCAACTGAGCAGTTCCCGAGTTAAGGGCCTTGCTCAAGAGCCCAGCAGTGGCTGCTTGGTGGTGCTTGGATTTGAACTCCCAACCTTCCGATCAGTAGGCAAATGTCCTAACCCTCTGAGCTACCCCCTGCCTGTTACATACATTCTTTGTGGGCAGCATGTTCTGGATATCATTATACAGGCAGTCCTCAAGTTATGATGGAGATGCGTTTGGCCACACCCCTCATAAGTCGAAAATATTATAAGTCCAACAACTGTGTTGAATCACTTAGCCTATAGGTATCTCAGCCTAGCTTTGCCTAGCTTATGTAACCAGGTTGAAATTATATGTTTATAATTTATTGTTTTTCCTGTTTGTTTGAAACTTCAGCAACATCTCAAATGTTCTTTTATTTGATTAGTTAAAATATTTGTTTTCAGACCACAGTCCCATTTAAGAAAAAAGTGCAGTTTGGACGTGTCTGTATTCTGGGTACTGTTGCATTAAGACTACCGTCTTTATACCATTGTTATCATTGTCATATATACTGAATGAGGAAGAGGGGAGTGTTTAATGCTGCTCATAATGAAAATGAATTGTAAAGTTTTAATATGGTAAAATGAGTGATTGTGTAGTCCTGTTGTGTTGTTATATCTTTAAAGAATATGTAGTTATGTTATCAGTTGAAGTTATGTTATGAGTTTCATGTTATGCTCCACGGGGCTATGAGGTCTTTATGTGCTCTGTTTTGCAAACAGGGAGACATTTTGTGCTGTGGAGCGAGTTAACATTTAAGCGAGATTTCATTTAAATCACAACAGACCACTGTGTTGAACCACTTAGCCTAGCTTAGGTATCTCAGCCTAGCTTAGCGTAGCTTAGCCCATCTTAGCCTAGCTTAGCCTAGCCTACCCAGGAGTGTAGAAGACCACACACACTCACTGAAGACTTTATTTAAATCACATTTCTGTCAAAAGAGAGAGTTTGTCAGAGAGTTTCAAACCTGATGGAAGGCAGCAGCACTGTGTCTCTAAGCTCCGTCCAACCGCGACACCCCGCTACACAAATACTGAGCGCCGGCTACAGACAGCCGCCACTGAAGCTGTTCCGTTAATAATCACAAAAAAACCTGAGGTAATGCACTGTACAGTACATCGATACACAAGTTAACTCCATGAGTTGCGGGAGAGTGTGAGGCATCGAACGCGCACTTCTGGGTGTCGGCCGTGTACTTCCGGGTATCGTCCGCGAACTTCCGGGTGTCATCCGCGTACATCATATGCTGTTACGCGGGCCTGCCAGCGATGCCGGCCCATGAATTTTAAATATTTTCTAAACATTTTACAGTTTTATCACAATCATCATCGTAACTTCGAAAAATTGTAAGTCATGCCATCATAACTCTGGGAGCACCTGTATACTTTTATGATTTTATAAATTTATTTACTTTCTCTAATCTTCTCTACCCAAGGATACATGTTTTTCTAACTCACCTTGTGGGAACTTTACCAGCGCTATGAAACCAGCTCTGCTCTGCGTTTCACACATCTTTCTTCCAGCACTTTACTTCTGCAAGCTGCACAGGAATAGCACTGCACATGACAGTCACAGAACTGACAGACAAAGACACATACTCAAGGCTGGAATAGAACAGTTTCATTTATTTACTGTGTTATTTTGGTTTTTGTTCCTGACTCAGTTTGATCACACTTTAGTTACTCTGGGGTTTTTTTTTAATTGCTGTTGTAGTTTTAGGTCTTTTTTTGGCCATTGTGTAGAGATGGGGCAGTGGTAGCCTAGTAGTCAGGGCACTGGCCCTTCAGTCAGAAGGTTGTGGGTTCAAGGCTCAGGACTGACAAAGTACACTGAGGTACCCTGA